>WAAG01006042.1:10916-39212 GCA_013390105.1 Tichodroma muraria
ATCTACAGGAGCAGCTTTCCATCACTGCTGACTTCTCTGGTCATGCATGTGTATTTTATACTTTTTATCTATTTTCAATATTTCTATATTTCATATTATTTCATACTTTATATTTCCTATTTTTCTATTATTTTATATTTTATATTATTTTACATTTTATATTTTTTATATTTTATGTCTTATTTTACATTTTATATTTTTTTATATTTTATATCTTATACTGTGATCCCTCACTAAATTCTCTCTCCTGCTGAATCCATTACTGGAGCAAGACTTGATTTCAATTCCCTGAAATCCACCAGCTACATTCAAACACAGGCGTGGAAAAGAGTCATAAAAATCAGGGAAAACAAACCAATNAAAAAAGAGGCCATGCTTCCCTCTAGAATGCAATTTTTATTTCATTTCTAGTGAATTTCCATATGGATGGATGGGGCTCCAGCCCCTCTCTGTGCATGTGGCACCTGGGGACAAGGTTTAATTTGTTGTTAATTTGTTGAGCTGCTGGTTGATGGTTGGATTTGATGATGATTTAAAGCTCTTTCCCAACCTGAATAATTCCATAATTCTTTATTTTCATACTTTTAATTGTCCTAAAATTATCCAGAACCAGAGTTAATCCCTAAACATAAGGAAAATGTCCTAGAAATGGATGCCATTAGAAGAAAAAATCCTTCTATAGAATAAACTCCAAGCCTCCAGCAATTTCTGGGTGGAAGAACTCCTGAACAAGAATCTGTATTTAATACTAGCAGGTGGGTGACATTGATTAAAAGGGAAAAAAGTAAAAAGCCTTTTGATCTCTTTTAAGAGGTTTTTAACCTGTGTGTGTCTTTTAGCACGAGTCAAGATACGTTATTTTAAACTACACATGCAGACAAAAAAAAAAATCATGGTGGAATTTAAACCAAATAAAATCTCAAATTATGGAGCAATAATTCCAGTGAAGCAGAAAAGCTTCCAGCTTTAAAAGCAGGAAAAATAGAAGCAGCTGCCCTTTCCCTACAGCCAGAGCTTTCCATGCCCACGGAGTTTCAGATCTGTTGGAGTCCTTTGAAGGCTCTTCCCCCACAATTACAGATTTGAGGCCCTGGCCATGTCCAGAGAGATCCACGGCAGGTTCCTGGTGTCATTTTTGTGTTATTCCAGTCATTGTGCAACTATTTTTAGTTTCAAATCTGTCACAGTCGTTCACCTACAGGAGGAGAATGGACTAAAAGTAGTACAACCTAGACAGTGCAAAAAGTGCCCGTTTTCTGAGTTGTTGGTAATCCTAAAATAACTTTTCGCAAATATAAAATGGATTTTGTTTTCTGTATTGGGATGGCAATAAAAAAAGTGGCTGAGCCAAATTTGTAGGCCTTTCCCAGAAGTTCATTTTTTGTATCCTAATTAAGTCTGAGGTGCTATATAATACAAGGACTTTTTCAATTTTATTTTAGAGATTTAGAACATCAGGACTTCTGCAAACTTTAAAATAAGCTATGATGGCATTTCCAGGGACAGAAAAGATGGAAAGCTTGTGGGTTTGACTATTTAGGACCTGGTTTATATCCCAAATTATTCTGAAGTAACTTTATTTGGGAATTAAGATATAGTCCCCCCCTTTTAAGGGAAATTTCCCAACAATTCAATATCAGCTGTATTTTACAGATACTCTGCATGTCCAAAGATAATGCCAATATAAATTCAGAGGGATGCCCAGCTGAACCCTGACAAAGAGGAGCAGGAGAGGCCGTGCCATTTGATTTTCTAATCTCATTCTCTCCCTTTCTGACAGCCAATCCAGCTCCCTTTTTTCCTGATAAAGGTGCTCAAGACTCTGTCTTTGCCAGCTCTCTCTCCCCTGACCCAATTCTTTTATCTACAGGAGCAGCTTTCCATCACTGCTGACTTCTCTGGTCATGCATGTGTATTTTATACTTTTTATCTATTTTCAATATTTCTATATTTCATATTATTTCATACTTTATATTTCCTATTTTTCTATTATTTTATATTTTATATTATTTTACATTTTNTGAATCCATTACTGGAGCAAGACTTGATTTCAATTCCCTGAAATCCACCAGCTACATTCAAACACAGGCGTGGAAAAGAGTCATAAAAATCAGGGAAAACAAACCAATTATTCCTCCTGGCATCTTGGACCCATCCTGACTCCACAAGCAAACAATTCACATCTCAAGACTTCAGCTTTATCTCTAAGCCAGGGTGGAGGCTGGAGCTTATTCCCTTGTCCATCAATCATGATTTCCACAGACCTGGCAATTTGTGTCCTTTGGAGTCAAGGGCTCGTAGTAATCATTGAATAGAAACCTTCCATAAAAAAAACCAAACAAAGCAAATATTTCTGCAGAACAAAAAGAAAGTCAGGGCAAAAATGTCATCATAACAAACCTCACTTAGGAGATACGTATTCATGAGAACCATTTAAATTGAATTTCCTGTAACCTCTTCAAATAACAGCTTCTGAATTTGTGTCCTTGTTGGACAAGGGCTGTGAATTCTCTTGGTTCTGTTACTTACTATAAAATAAGGGAATTTATCTGAACCTCTGGGCCTTGCAGGTCTGGCCAAACAATGTCAAAAGTGAAGGACAAAAGTCCTTGATTTTTTCATATGCCAACAAGTTTTCCCATGTTGTTCAATGTTATCAAAATCCCCATTTCTTATCAGTATTCCTACTCAGATCCCTTTTGATTGTAATTACATTATTAATCACAATAAAGGTGAGTAGCGAACTACAGCAGTATCATCCTAAAGAAATCCTTCAAATTAGGCTTGAAACAAATTCCCCTCTTTTTAATTATGAAGGGATTTACCAGGAGTTCAGAAACTCTTTACCTGTTTTATTTCAAGCCTGATCAGAATAAGACTTAATCCTTCAAAAATTATGCTGAAAGCTGGCATCTGCTGTGATTTGGAATGTGCTTTATCAAAGAACAAACCCAGAACTATAATGAAATCGCAAATGTAACAATCCTGAAATCATTTCTAATGCTTCACAGTGCTTCCCAAGCTCCAGAACGACAAACAGATGTTTCCCCACAACTGGAATTAAATCAACAGCCTGACAATGAACATTTCGTGGCGTTTCTTTGTGCTTATTAATGGTTTGTACAAAATCTCTCCACTCTGCTGGCTCGGTTTTTGCTCCTTTGGGAGATGTCTCCAGTGATGCTTCGAGGAGGAAATTTCTTGTCCCTTTCAGGAGCAATCGCCATGAAACTGAGTTCCCTTGGCTCATCCATGGCATCCCTTCCAGGCAATCCATCCTCTGCTGTCAATCCCAGCACTGCTGGTCAAAGGCAAACCCTCCAAGTTTCATTAAATGGATCCAACTGATCAGCCTGGGAGACTTTGCCAAGAACAAAAATGGCCTTTTTTTACCTTTTAAGATTCATCACCTCAAACAGAAATGCTTTATCTCGGAGCCTGAAACCTACCTTTGTACCAAATTCAAAGTAAAAGGCTTTTCACGGGATTTCTTAGAGGGTAAAAACACACACAGTGCTTCTCTGTCTGTAGCCCCCCATCATCTTGATCTTATCTCTCCCATCCCAGTAGGAAAAGACTTCCCAAGCGAATGAAGAGCAGATGGCAGATGATTCTCCCAACTGGAGATCCCTGGATTTGATTTGTCACTCACTGAACACTGGCAGCAAAACACTTCTGTGCCCCCGTGAATAATCTGCGTGGTTTGAATATTCCCTGGTGGGGTTTGGACAGCAGCAACTGATAAAACAGAGTAAAAGCTTAGATTAAATAGTCATTTCTTTTTTGGGTTGTTTTGGGGTTTTTTGGTCATCAGTGGCTTCGCTTCTTTGCTGTTGCTACCTCCGAGGTGTGTTTTGGTGCACGGCTCCACTCCACCTGGAATATCTCAGCTGGACACAGCCAGGAGAGCTGGTTGTGAGCTGGAGTCCCCCCGTCCTGGCTGCCCCATCCCCACAGCCCTGTTAGACTCTCTGGTGGCCAGTGGCTGTTGAGCCAAAACCCCACATTTTCTCTCTGCTTTCCCCATTAACTGATTGTTAATTAAGCCCATGGCAGTAGTACCTGTGGAATGGCACGGGTTGGACACTAGTGGGGTGGTTGGAGACAATCCTGCACCCCCCAGAGATGATGCTTTGGCAGCAGGTGCCTCTAGGATGCACAACCTGAAACACACGCGTGGATCTCCAGTTCGGTACCACTGCTTCCCATTTCAAACACCTCTCCTAATTCCATTTCCCTTGATCCTTATCCCTGTTCCATAAGGAAATGTCTGAAACCAACAGCCTGTGGGCTGAGAACCTACTGCTGTGCTCCCTCATGATAAAAATCATAAATGATGGAATATCCTGAATTGGAAGGGACCCACTGGGATTATCTATGTCCAGCTCCTGGCCCTGCACAGGACAATCCCAAGAATCCCACCCTGTGCCTGAGGGCATTGTCCAGACTCTTCCTGAGCACCCATTCTCAGTGCAGAACTGCCCATTTATCAATAATCTGAGAACAATGAAGTGAACGCACGGTGAGATTTATCTGAAACTCTCGGTATGTACCAAGGTAAGAAATCTAGAAACCATCAAGAGACCAGGAACTCTGAACTCACAGCCTGTGCATGGTGGAACTGTGGTTCCATCACAAACTTCATGCCATTCCAAAGCTCCTGGGATGACAAAAGTAACAATTTTTTGTAAGTAACTTCTCTAGCAGCACAGTTTGGGGTTTTGAGGTTGGTGGTCTGGAGAATTGTCCTTTTTTCCCCCAGATTGTTCTACTCTTTCCAGCTTAGCAATACGATTCGTGGGTTCATTGTCACAAGTGCTCAACTCTGAGCAAAAAACTTTGCAAATCCTTGACACAGCATTAATCACTTATCCAGGCTTTTCTGCTATCAGAGCAGATGTCTAAAGCACGGAATCCATGCAGGGAGCCTTTAGAAGTTTGTATTGTTTCCACCGCCTGAGGGACAGATATTAAAAATTTCTTAATATTGAGCCAACTCCATTCTTATCACAGTCACACAAAACCACCACATCATTCAATAGATGTTGTCTGATCTAATTAATTCCATAAAAAAAGGCAAATTCTATTTAAAAAAAAATAAAAATCTGGACTTAAATGGCTACAAACCGCATTAGGCTGAACGAATGTGATCCCATCTGTGATAGGAGGTGTGTGGAATAACACAGCCCGGATGCAAAGCATATTGAGCAGACCAAAACCCACCCCAGAACAGATTTATAGTCTCTAACCCACAGAAAAATCTGCTAAAATCTATCAGCTCTCTCACATAACACCACTTTCATCTGGTGTCCCGGAGCCCTGCACCACTTGGGCTCATTTAGCACATCAGTCCTGTTCTATTCCTGATTTCATGCAGGGGTGATTAAGGATGAAAATTATCATAGAGGGTTGGCAACATAAACAAACAAATAAATAAAATAGTTTAATTAATTAACTAAATAAATAAATGAAATGAAATAAATAAATAAAAAAGCTTTGCACCCTTTGGCTTTACCTGTTTGCTCCAGAATTTTAAACCCAACATGACTGAATTAGTCATGGACAATAATTGCTTTCTGGGGGAAAAAAGGAAAAGGGAAACAAAGTCCTCTGTGACTGCTTCAGGGGTTTAGATTTTAGAAGTGTTCTAAGACAGGAAAGTAAATTAAAAGCTTTAAGAGGCTGTGAGGGACCCACTGTCAGGAGATGTCACATCCACGGTAAAATTAGTTTCTATTGAGTCTTTTCTTTTTTGAGAATGGTCCAAAACTGCAAGTGGAGCAATGAGGAGACAAAATGCATTAATCAAACAGGATTTGGCAGAATTACCAAAGCCAGTTAAGGTATATTTTATACATTCTATTGCAGCCAAAGCATGCAGAGATTCTCATCAGGTGGAGTAAACAGCTGCTGGGCTGAGGATTATGGACTATATTTTCTAAATTTACAGCGCTCAGGCACCAGTGTGAGTCACCAAGGCTCGACTTTGAGCTTAAATCAAAGCCTCACCTGCCCCCAAAAATGAACCCAGAGCCCCCCTGGTGAATGGTGCTGCACAAAAAGCTCCTGCTAAACCCCACAGCAGAGAGAGGCTGGACAGGGAGGCAAAAACAGACACAGCACCAGGTTTTCTTTGCATTTTTGTGCTAATAAACAGCAGAGGGGGTTTGCTCGGGGTATTTGGAGCTGGGTGTGCTGATTGGGTTGTCCCAGGTGTGAGCAGAGAAGGCTGAGAGTGGGTGAGCACCTAAAACTCCCTGGAAGGAGGCTGGAGCTGAGTGGGGTCAGGCTCTCATCCCATGGAACAAGGGCCAGGAGGAGAGGAAGTGGCCTCAAGTTGCACAGGTGGGGAGGTTTAGTTTGGAAATTTGGAAAAATCTGTTCACCGACAGGGTTGTCCTGCCCTGGGACAGGCGAGGGGTGGAGTCCCCACCCCTGGAGGGATTAAAGGTAAAAGGGGAAAAAAGGAAAAGGAAAAAAAATCTAATTTCCATCTGGGTGCAAGAGAGAGATTGCAGGGTGTATTTTCAGAGGATTTTCATAGAAAAGCCAGTTTATATTTGTCCATTTTGCCTCTGTTTCATCCAGCTCTTCCTTCCAGGGTTAAATTGCAGCCATTCCAAACCAAGCAACACAAAGAGCAACTTTTTCCCAGGAATTAGAAACTAAGAGTCAGACAGAACAATGGACAGTGTTTTTATCAAAATGGGCATTTTCCAATCAATCTGGCAATTAGAGAGGGGCACTGGAGGGTTTAACACTAACGAGGCTGAGTGGAAGAAGGAAAAAAAAATCTGATTTCCGAAGGTCCCATAATATTTTGCCCACTTGCCTTATCCTTCCCTCAGAAATGAGAGGAGAATTGATGCAATTTTGCCAAACAAATGCTCCTCATGCTGTGCAGAAATGTTTTCCCTGCAGAAAAAAGCCACCCCACGGTGTGGATTTGGCACCTGGCAGGGGTGGGGAACAGCTGGACTCGATCTTAAAGGGTTTTTCCAACCTAACAGATCCTGGGATTCTCCTTAGGGTGATGGGACAGATCTGCTGTATCACAGCACCTTGGATTCACCCCCAGCTCACACTAAAACCCCTCCCAGCTTCAGGACCTGGCATGGCCCCAGCCCTGATAACCACGTGGAATGAAATATTCATCACAGCCTGGCCCGCTGAGCAGGAGTTTCCAGTGCAATGCAACGAAACAAACTGCAATATTTACAGTGGTTTTCAAATCTGGCTCTTTGGAATCCTTCAGTCCCACTGTTTAATCGGAACATTTCAGAGAGGAGAAAATCAGAAGCCTCTAAGGTCTCATGCCTGTGTAGCTTCATTTATTTAAAAATTAATCATAGTCTGAAGGAAAGAACAGTAGTCCATTCCCACAAGAACTGACTTCAATTCTGCTGCCTTAAAATTACTTCGCTGCAATCTTTCCTGTTAATAAAATATTCACAGTGATTTAAGTGTGACTGATGGCAGTGAGATTTATTATTATTATTATTATTATTATTATTTCATTGTTATTAAATTAAAGGCCATTTTGAGAGAGAAAAGTTCTTATACAGCTGTGNATTTCGTTGTTATTAAATTAAAGGCCATTTTGAGAGAGAAAAGTTCTTATACAGCTGTGCTACTGCAGGTTTTCTGTGTTCATTTAGAAAGCACAAGCTGTAAACTCTGTAACCAGAGTATTTTAATTTATTTAATGTATATTCTCCCCGAACCATAAATAATAAAGCCTGTAACGAGTAAAGACAAGAATTCACTGAACGAAAAAACATTTTTTAACAGCTTTTGTGCACAGGGACATTGGTTTTTATGGAAAGCCTTCAGAGATGTCTTCCATAAAAACAAAAGTCCTGCTACGTGCAGAGATGCTGTTGCTGTGTTTGGGAACATCATTCCATCCTGGAATCACGTCCGTGTGACTCAGAGGGGAACTGACGTGGAAACCTTCTCCCTAAACGTGTGCTCTGAGAACTCAGTGCACAAAAATATCTCCTGTGGATGGATTTTGGGTAGGATGGAAGGATGTGCTCCTTTTTTCCCCCACCAGTTTTCAATTTTTTAAGCCATCCTAGAGAATATAAACAGCAAGAAACACTAAAATTACATCAGCTTCACCATGGAGAAATAAACCTGAAGGATTTCAAATGTCCCCTCCCAGCTCCTGAAGTTACAGAGACTCACTGAAACCTTTGGTTCCTTAAGAAACTTTCTCCTTTTCACGACTGTGAAGAAAAGCTGGGAAGCATGTACTGCAAAACAGCTGCAGAGGCATTGTCTGGGTCCTTAAAAACAGGAAAAGTCTCGGAATTATCAATACAAGCCAAATCCTTGAGTCTGAGCTACCTAAAGCTTCAGCTTGGAGAATATCAGGGTAGAAGTGGAAGCAACATGAGGCCTTTTCCAAGAGAGATTTGGGAACAGCAGCTGAACCCTGCTGTTATCCCAGGGAGGAAGAAGAGAAGGTCCTGACAAACCCTGGGGTAGTTCCAGAAGGGCCTCACTCAGTTCCAGACAGCAAAAATCTGCCTCAAAATTGGAAATATTTGTGGTTTTAAGAAGCAGCATCTCATAATATCTCACAAATTTTAAAATCCAAATTTTTTTTCCAAAGGAACAACTACACCCCAGTCCATCATTTTTGGTGAAAATTCACCCCTATTGCTTCTTCTGAACTTCTCTACACATGTGGTCATAAATGGGGCAAACTTCCCTCAATCTCTTCAGATGGCCTTGTAGTACAAGCTGGAGATTGATTTAAATCAAGCTGATTTAAATTATAACAATTATGTAATTAAATATTGGAATTAATAGCTCTTAATTGCGCTTAAAACCAGAAGAGCTGAAATCAGAATTTTCTGAAACATTTCTTCTACAGGTGCCAAGTGTGTTACATTTCATGGGCTTATTTTTCCATGTCTAGTCAAAATGTTGGATCCGGAGTAGTAAATAATGATGTTTTCCAACTAACCTAAAATTCCCTGTCCTCCCTAAGTAACGGTGGGCAACACCCATTGATCAATTGGCTTGAATAACAAGTGAAAGAAAAATCATTATTATATTTTTTAGAAATGCTCAATGTCTCAAATGTGCCCAGAATCAGAGCTCAGCAGCCCCAAAACGAGCACTAGAAATGATTTCCCCACCTAGCAATTCAAATATAAAACAGGCACATGATGAGCTCTCAATGCGGAGTGAAACGAATTCCTAGAGACACTTACTAAAGAATAATTTGAAGAACACTTTCATGTGTGAGCAACATGCTGTTGGAAGGAATTATTTATGCAAGCCAGGATGTAAGACTGACATATTATTATTAAACAAAAAGTTGCCGTCAAAATAAATGTATTAAAGCCTCTTGAAATGCAAGAACAGCATGCACAGATCAGATGGGCCCATAAAACCCATTTATAAATCAGCAGCAAGGGATGAGTGGGGAATTATATCTTGTTCTAACAAATTGTGATCAATCCCTGAACGTGCAAACACGACCTGCTTCAAGCCAGGAAGCTGGAACGAATTAGGAGAGGTGGAACCTTGAGAATAAAAAGCTTCTCTTTATCTTCCCACATCGTGGAGAAATGAATTAGGCATTGGTAAGAACAGGCTTGAGAACCAAATAAATTCACGTTGCATCTGTTTGGAGAGTGAAATGAATGTTGCTCCTTCCTCAAATGTCAATTTTCTAACAAAATGTTCAATTAACAGTGGAAAGGATTGTAAGACAGAGCTTGATGTGACCTTACCCTTCCTGATCTGTTGAACTGGATAAGAACAAAAACATTTAAGTAATGTACAATTGCATTTGTAGGAGCTGTGGATAACTAAAATCCACACAGGGCAAGTGGCACGTACACAGCTGAAAAATAATTCCAAAAAGACCCTTCAATGCCTGGAATAAGCAGTAATCCATGGTTTCTGCTGAGGGATACATTATTTTCCATGACCCTCGAGTGACTTTGGGATTATTTGCAGCTGTTGAACCCAAGGTACAATTAATTTATACTGGACTTCAAGTGATTCATTGTTTCTAATTAATTTAATTTTGTCAAAAAGGCTGGAGCATAGCTTTAAGCAGTTTTTTATATCCTCTTCTATGAAATATCTTCCACTTGTCTTGACTTTTCTTTCCTTTCTTGCTTTCTTTCTCTCTTTGGGGTTTGTGGGTAGATCCAGGGAGCTTTGAATCCTAATAAAATGCTGCATCTCTTAGTTGAAATCCTACTTTATCTAGGAACATATAAACAACTGGGAATGTTGATTAGGTGTATTTTAAAGTGACTGTAGGTCAAACTTGTGTCAGAAATGAGAAGATAGATTGGATATTAGATGAGATATTGGGAAGCAATTGTTTTCCTGGGAGGGTGGGAAGGCCCTGGAGTAGAATTCCCAGAGGAGCTGTGGCTGCCCCTGGATCCCTGGAAGTGTCCAAGGCCAGGGTGGATTGGGATTGGATCACCCTGGGATGGTGGAAGGTGTCCACGTGCCCACGGCACGAAAGGGACAGAATGATCATTAATGCTCTTTTCAACTCAAACCATCCTGTGATTCTATGAAAATTCTGGGTTTACTACATTTGTTTAAGTTCAGATTATATTTCCACCTTTTTCCCCACTTATTTCTGCATAGCAAGGCTGAAGTTTTCAACAAAATCATCGCTAAAATAACTAAACACCGACTCTCCAGATACTTCCAACTTCAGAGGAAAACACCACGGGAGAGGGAGGAAGCTCTGCTGGCATTTCACTTTTCAGTCATATCTACACCACCCTCTTTTCTCTGCTGGTTGAAGGAGATCATCTCTCCCTTTCCCAGCCCGAGGGCTCCCTGCCCAGCAGGATCCAGAGGCACGGTTAGGGTTTCCAGGCAGTGCTACAGCAAACCCAAACTCGGCAGCCTGAAGGTTTCTGCAGCAGCACAGAAAAGAGCAACTCTGTCTGCGTTTATTTTTGTTTGCTCATCCCACCATCTCTTCATTCCCGACTTGTCCCTTCCTGCCTTTCAGTTCCTTGGGACACACAACTGACACGTGGTAAATTATGGGAAACCTAAACACAAATATTATCCTCCAGCAGCAGAGTATTCAAAATTTCTGGAGCAATCAAGATTTGTTTGGTTGGGGTTTTTTTGAGTTAAAGGTCAATTCTGAACTTAAAGATACATCCCAGATGGATAAATATGATCGTCAAAAATTTAAAAAAAACAATTTCATGAGCATAAACCTACATGCAGGAATGCCTAAAACTGCCCAGTGTTAATCTAGTCTTGTTTATAGAACACATTTATGAAAAGATGGGGCAAAAATCCACCTCCTTAACAGCAAATTACTCAAGAAACTTTAGCCAGTAGTTACTTTTGATGACAGGAGTGTTAATTACAGGTTTTATATACCCCAGAACTGTTCTGTGAATGGTTCAAGGAACAAGCAGGGCTGTGCTCACCGTGCTCATGGAAACACAGACAAGTAATACATAAAAATAGAACCTTTTGCTAATGGAGAAATCCTCACTCTCCCATTCCTCCAGGAAAGGAACTTTCCCAATAAACACCCTCAGAACATCAAGATCTACCAAACATCGTCCTCGTTACATTCCTTGCTCTGCAAATGCAAAGTCAGTGTATTTAATTATAAATATTTAGCTTTACAGATTGTTGCTCAAATAAATATTTGAAAAAAAGTTAAATATTCAGTTAAAGCTGAAGTTGTTTTATTCCCTTCCCACTGCATGACAAAATGTATTTTATAATTACACCACGACTGTAATTTTGCTGTGCTTTCCCAGAACACCACTAGGAATTTATCCATGGGTATGACACAAGGAATTTTTTATCAAAAAAAAAAAAAAAAATTCCAACCCCACCAGATTTACTCACAGAAAAAAGAGGATTCTTCAGAGAGGTGGTAAAAAAAACCCAAACAACAAATACTTTTGAGTGCCTGTTTCCTAACTTTTCCCTCTTTTTTTTAATGGGATACACCCCCCAGACCTTTCTTTCTATGCTCCAGTTTCATGGTGAGGTTGAGCACAAAGGCCACTGCCAACAGCCCAGCACAAAAACTTCATCTGCCTGCAGTGGCTGTTTATTTGTGCCATGGGCAGGGATTGTTCCCTTTCATACATCGTTCACTACCAGCCAGACTGATCTCACAATGTCAACTCCAAAAAAAAAAATAAAAATAAAAAAAAATTACCCAAGCATGAAGCAAAGAAGAAAAGAAAGGGAAAAAAAAATCTGTTTCATGTTGTTGCTTTGAATATCGGCCACGCTGGCCCTAAATTTCATTTTTCTGCCCTTTTTTTTACTCAACTGATAGTAAAGGTCATAGGAATAGGACAGAAAAATAAATAGTATTTTCTGCTTTTTTCTTGGTGTTGAAAGTTCTTTTATTTCCTATGAACACAAAGGATTGGAAAGGCCCTGGCTATAACGTCTGAACTTCTGCTTCAATTAAAAGTTGTTTGGGAGCTGTTTTCAAAGGCACAAAAGCATTTAAGGCATCCAGGTCTTCCTGGAAATTAATAGGAAGAGGGAGCTCCACATATTTTTGTAGCTTTGTTAGAGCTTTCCTCATCTGACTTGATTTCTGTAGTGAAAACAAAACCAAGCCAGGTCATAAAGGGTGGGGAATACCGTTTGCTGCCAGACCCGAATATTTATCTTGGGATAAGGACAGTTGGTTTGAAGAAAAAAAAAAAACTTGGTTTAGGAGAATACAGAGAATAGCCTGATTTCTAGAACCATAATAAGAGAATCATGGATTCGTTAAGGTTGGAAAAGACCTCCAAGATCATCAAGTCCAGCCTTCAACTGAATACCACCATGCCCACTGTGCCTTGATTAGCAACATCAGTAATTCCAATATAAAAATGGATTATATACTGGTTTTAACTTGTTTAAATGAGTTGAACAGTCCTTAACGTCCACAATCAGAGTCCAAATTCCAAGTAAGATTGAATTGTTGAAGATTTAATCTTCGCTTTGAAAGAAGCATTAACAACACTTTCCCCCAGAACTGCAAAAACGCACAAATGCCTCCAAATCGACAGGAATGGAAGTGAAAACCCCTCAAAGACCTTCTGGTGAGCTTTGCCTCATTTTTCATAAGTCCCTGTAATCGTGTGCCTCATTTAATGAAGATATTTCAGCAATCAGCAGCCCCAGGAGCACAAATGTGCTTTCCACCACTTTTTCCTGCAGAAACCATCCCAAGAGTTTCCCAGAACTCCCGGTGGGGAGCCAAGGCAGAGAAGGGGTCATGGTTCTTCAAGCCTTATCTGACCTTTTATTTCAGCCAGTGACTTCCAGCCCCAAACACCAATTTTAAGAATTTCTCTTAGGTGGTTCATCATTCCCCAGTGTTTTGGCTGGAGGAAGAAGGATGGGTTTGTTTTGTATCAGGTGAGCCTCCGTGTGGTGCCGTAATTCCTGCTCAGGCAGGAACCCACAAGTCCACTCCAGCCAGCTGCAGATGCATTCCCAAAAAATCTCACAGGCCCCAGGTCAGAGAAGCTGAAGGGGAGACACAGCTTTTGGTGAAGTTTGTGGTGGTGGTGATCTCATTTCCCCCTCACACTCATCAAAGTGTCTTTTAAAAGAAAACATCCTCCCAGTGGCTGCCCTGACCACCTTCTCTCATCTTTTCCGTCCTTCATCCACCAATCCCTTCTCAGCAAACCACAAAAGGCAGAAGAAAAAAATAAACAAACCAGGGCACCACCCCAAAGATCAAAGCCAAGGTATTTTTTCCTCCTGAATTGCTCTGCATAAAGAATCAACAGCAAAGAGCTGCGGGGTTGGTGCACTAGCCGTGGTGTGCAGGATCACAGCTGCAGCTGAAGGGCTTCGTGCAGCTCTCAGGGAATGCTGGAGTGCCCTGAGGTCTCGGAGAGGGAGGATGATACTGAAAAACTTGGTTCAGTTCCCAATTAGCTGAGCTTTCGGGAGAACACAAATATTAGCGAGGGGCAGCGTTGTACGCGAGGAAAACACGAGGAGGAGCGGTGCGGAAATTGAGATTTTTTTTCCCTTTGTTTGTGTTGAAGAAGTGCTTCAAAATGAGCTCGATAGAGGCTCTGAATTGTGCATAAACTGATCAAGGTTCTCCTGTCCGTTGAGCTGATCTGCCAAGCAAAGGTCCAGAGTTAATCTCTCCTGCAAAGGGCGGATTTCCAGCTCCCTGAGAGGACCATTCCTGGGGAAAGCTCTGCGGGGAGGGCAAACATCAAATCCCTTTGAAAACAGTTAAAAGCAAAGTCTCTTTACCTTGCTGAGTGCTGCACACCAGCTCTGCTAATCCTTTACCAAAGTGAAACCTTTAGAAGCCAAATTATAAATTAGCAGAACACAGCAATTTATTGTCTTATTATCAAAAAGCAATAGCGGGATAAAAAAAAAAAAGTCAATTTTGAGAGGGCCCTTTTCTGTGTCTGACTTGCCAATTTTGCAAAACTGTAATTTCTCTTGTGGAAAATCTATTTTATTGTGAAAATACTACTGTATGTATTGGCTGCTTTTCCAGGAATTATATCCAGACTTTTGCATAAAATGTTGTCATTTTGCAGAAGCAACTGTCTCTAGTGGTGAATCAAACCTGACGTAACCTCTCCCTCTCCATCCTTTAGCACCACTCACCTGAACGCTTTAATAACTTAATTATTATGGTCAATTATTTAAAGTAATGGTGAATTACAGCCCAGCTACTCTTACAGAGAGGATTTTTATTTGAACCCAAGGATTTTAAAACTTCTAAATACGTAAATGAACAATCTGACCCACAAAATCCCTGTACTGCCCAAAAATGGATAAACTTTTAAGGCCACTCGAGTTTTCTTTCTAAGCACTTGTCTTTATTTCAGGGTTGCTTTTCTCTGCAAAAGAGGAATGTGAAGTTCACTTGGAGAAAATCTCTCTCCTGGGGGTACTCTATAATGAATGACTTGGCTTCTCTCTGCAAGTGCTTGTTCTATTTTGAGAAATGGAGATGTATTGGGGTGGTTACCAGCAGCTCCTCTTGCTGTAATTTCTGAAATGAAGCTGCTCATGTTTCAGGGAATAATTGTTTTTTTTAAAAATAGCCTTCCTGTAGCTATACAACTCATTTTATTCTGACTTTTTTTTTTTGTTGTTCCTTTTTTCCTCCTCTCAGATGCTTAATTATCTTTTGTAATAGTACACAAAATCAAATTATCCAGCTGCTAGAGAGGTGGTTTCCCAGTATCCATCAGCATTCACAAAAGAAAAGAATGTTTTTGTAATTTTGTCACAGACACTTCAGTCATCTTTGTTTTTCTCCATTATCTTATTATTAAAATTGTGCTTTCAACTAGAGTGCTAAAACAATGCAAAAATCTTAGTTTTATACAACATAAAATATTAGCTCAGGATTAAAACTTTGTCTGCACTACCTCCCTTTGTGACCAGGTCCTTCCCAGGCCTCAGTGCTGCAATGTAGATTAACAAAAATAATATTATTTATATTCCTCTGAAGTGCAGGAGGCTTAGGAGTGACTTGATAAAACCTCCAGACATCAAACCCATAATTTTGTGTCTTCGCTTCAGATCTTCAGGCTGATGTTGATGGATGGTGTTGTACACACCAATGAGCTTTCAGTCTCTAACATGCATTTAATATCAATTCAAATAATGTAGGCACAGCATTCAGCACCTCCCAGAGCTCTTCCTTTTAAATAAAAAGATGCAAAAAAAAAAAAGCCCCAAACACAACTTTGAAGAAACACAGGCCTTGTTTTTGCAGGTGTTTAGGGTGGGATACAGAAGTGGTTGTAGAAACCTGCCCATCCTGCTCTCTGCTCATTCTTCTCCCTGTCCAGGGAGGGTTTTGTCAGCATCATCTGCTGGGGAATTATCCCTGGTTCAAAATGTGACAAACCCTGCGGGGGCTGTCCCGGGATGTCACCAGCAGGGTCACAGCTGTGGCTCCCTGAACAGCACAAACCCAGAAAGAACCATTCCAAAGGAAACTGGGGATTTGCGCAATAAACATGGAGTCACTGAGGTTGGAAAAGAGCTCTAAGACCATCGAGCCCAAGCTGAATGTCCCCTGGTGCCACACCCTCGTGGCTTCAGGGCCTCTCCAGAGTGGTCACTCCACCCTGGGCAGCTGGGCCAATCTCAGCATTCCTTTCCATGAAGACTTTTTCCCTAATAGCCAGCCTGAACCTCCCCTGGCTACACGTACAGGTGTTTTATCCCCGGCGCTCCACACACATCGATTACAAACACGGAGGGGAATCTCTACCTCAACGCTCCTCAGCCTTCCGAACAAAACCCTGGAGCAGAACCTCCCCTGGTGACCAAATCCCAAACACGAGGATGCGAATGGACTCAGCCATGCCCCAAACTCCTCAAATGAAAGCACAGCTGATGATTTAAATCCCCCCGGACTACCAGAGGCAGGTTTTGGGTAATATTCCTGACACCAGTTCTATTGTTTCTCCCTATAATGCACTGACCTAGATCTGTTGGTGTAATTTTTCAGCTCCTAATACTGCTAATATTGCTTTTAGACAGTGGTTTCGGGGCCCTTTTGAGATGAGTTCTTCAAAGCTCGAGCTTAATCCATTCTTTATTAGCTTCTGAAAAGTGATTACTTCTTCAGGGCTGGATGGAAGTACTTAAAGGAAATGAGCATTCTGTTCCCAAACACCCCTGCTCTACTTCCGAAGCGTTTGCTGGAATTTTAACGCCTCAGGCTTGACTGATGGGGACATAAAGCAAGAGGAGACACGAACAGAGAAGTTTCCCATGGTAAATGTGTTGACACTGTGACATTTTTTTAACGCAGTCCCGGGATGTGACAGGTGCTCAGGGACTGATGGCCCATGACGGGCGAGCCGGAGGTCACTGGAGCCACTGCTGCTGCTGAGATGTCATTTTATTGTTTGGTTCAAAATGAAAAACCCCTCTCTGCGTGCAGTTTATGGAAGCCTGTTGCAAGGAGGGGCTGGGGAAAAGCCATGTCCCAGTTCACCTCCCCATGCTCCTTCCACAGCACAGAGGGGAAAAAATAAGGGGAGATCCAAATCTGTCAGGCTGCAATTCATGGGGAATGTTTTTTTGTGTCCACATGAATTCCTTCTGCTAACTCAATGAAAGCCGTGCTTATTAACATCAGGCTAGGATGGTTTCAAGAAACACTTCTTTAAATAGCTACAGGAAACAAGAACTCTCTGTTGTCATGGAGAAGTGGCTGCTCCCAGGGCAAAGCCAACCTGACCACAGCTCTGTCATTTCACACAGCAGATCCAAAATAAGAAAGCAAATAGGGGAAAAAAAAAAAAAGGAAAAAAATCTAATTAATCTCAGAGCTGTTGAAAGCCAAAAATGTGAATAAAACAATGAAAGAACTCCTGGATGTTAAATTTAATAAATATCTGTCTATCAGTCCAAAGCAATGGAGAATCATGGAATGATTTGGGTCAGAAGGGACCTTAAAAATCATCCAGTTCCACCCCCTGCCATGTGCAGGGACCTTCCACTGTCCCAGGCTGCTCCAAGCCCTGTCCAGCCTGGCCTTAGACATTTCCAGGGATCCAGAGGCAGCCACAGCTGCTCTGGGAATCTGTGCCAGGGCCTCAGACCAGCAGAAAGCAGGGATTTACAAAAGCAGTTTTAAAGCTGGACAAACTTTTGAACCCATTTATCAAGGTTCCTGCAGTTCCCATCCCAAGGCGAGACAATAATAAATAAATAAAAAGTTAATTGCCTTCCCAAGCCTTTTTAAGGAAAAAACCAAAATTATAGAGAATTTTTAAACAAGAAGTCGGCACTGGGCAATCACTCTTGCAAAACCTTTCTAATGAATCATTCCAGCCTCCCATTCTTCACAGGAATAGGGAATATCTACGTATGGAGCCAAGACATTCATTTTAATAAAAGAAAATCCCCCATCTACAGGAATGCAGGGAGCTGGGTAAATATATTTTAGGATAAAAAGAGGGGGCAAACCTGCTGGGGAGGTAACGACAGTTTTGTGGGGAGAGGGATGTGGGCAGGGTGGCTGGGGCTCACCCAATGTGGAAGGCAGAGCTCACCAGGGGATATTGAAAGAAAAAAAAAAATCCCAGAGGAAACTCACCCAGTTTAACAAAATCTCTACTCTTGCCCTCTCTGGCTCCAGTTTTGGTTGGCTCTGACTCTAAAATAATAATTTTAATGCCACACAGAAGTCTAATCTGGCAGTTACAAGACATAACCCAAACATTTTCCATTTCCAATTTGACCAGAAATAATTTAAAAATTCTGTGAGAAATTCATTTCACTTCCACAGGCCTCAGTTTGGGACTGCATCACATTTATCCCTAAAATGTCATATTCCCTCTCCGTATCTTTTGCCGAGTATAACAAAAAAAACACCAAGGAGAAGGAAATCCTAATTGAAAATCCAGCATTGTTGGTAATTTTTCATGTATTTCCTCCATTTCGTATTTTGGCAGCAAAGCCAGATAAGGCATTATTTAATTTTAAATAACATACTTTATTTTGGGGTAATTTGGGGTAGTTTTGTCAGCAGGGGAAACACCACATTCTCTAGGACACAGCTTGAGCACAGCCCCTGAACGATGGCACAGAGGAGGAAAAGAAGGATTTTGCTCCTGCAGAATCCCTCAGGAGGGCTGAGGAGCTTCCATCTCAATTAAACTGCATTCCCACTTCCTTCTGCCTCACCAGGGAGTTTCACAGTGGAAAACTCAGAAGTTTTCCACACAAGACACTGAGGGGACAGAAGTGATGGATGGGCTGGATGAGCCCTGGATTTATTTCCTTTTGGAAGGAAGGAGCGCTTGTCGCCACTCCAGCTTTCTCTCTCTCCAAAACATTTTGTTCCTCACCAAAGCCCTTGGGGGGACTGGAGGCAACATCAATCAAAGCCAGACAATCCTACAACATCCAAACCCTGGTCAAAATTGATGGAGAAGAGCAGCTTTTGTCTTCGCTAATGTGGCAAGTGGTTCAGTGCAAAGCCCTTCACCCCCCAGAGCTGGGTCTGCCTTGACTGCTCAGAGTCACTGCTCTGGCTCCTGAGCGTCCTGTTGGGTTTGAAATCTGAGCATTTGAAACCTGAACAATTCCACATTCCTGCCAGAGGATGAGGCTGGCTCCACAGAGAGCTTCCATGCTGGGAGCAAATCTGGTGGAAATAAAACAAGCTCTAAGCAGAGGAGACTTTGTGCTAACAGCAACTTTTTAATCTAAAAATAAAGCAAAAATCAGTGATATTTACCCAGGACTTGCCACGCTGTGCCTGCACATTTCTTTCCATCTCTCCCAGCTGGATGTGGCTTTTCTCATATATCATGTCAATCCTAACCCCACAAAACCTCATCTCACAGAGAATCTAAAACTTCATTCCAGAAATGGTGACTTCTCTGAGCCCTGTCACAAATTCTGTGCAACCAGAGAAGGGCAAAGTGCTCACAGCATGGGGCAATCCATCCAAGGATACGTTAGCTGATTAACAAATGCATGGATGTTCTATCAATGTCTACTTTTGACAATAAAGTTAAGCCTGAAGAATAACATTTTAGATGTGTTTGGTTCACAAGGCCGAAGCCCTTCCCATGCCACATCATAAAACCTCAAGGTGCAATTTTTTAATGTACCAACCCCATAACAAAACCTAAAACTCACTGCCAGCAAATATCCATGCCCTGCAAATCCAAGCCCATGTCTGGGAACAGGCTGAGCCAGAAAAGTGGGGGCTTTTATAGGATCAATGACTGTTGTGAAAGAGACAACACGCTGATGAAAAGAGATGGCGTTTTCCCTGAAGTACTCATATCCAATTTAAAATGGATTAGAGAGCACTCCGGGGTGTAAGTGCTGCACTTTGGGTGGCAGTGATATTTCAGCTTTGTATACAAAATATTCCATTCCATCTCCTCGTGTTTATAAAGGCTCCAGCGCAGCCCCTGCTACCCACACTGTGATTACAGCTGCTTCTCGTAATACATTAAAGAGTGGAAATGCTCTTCTAGAATAATCCTTCGTGTGCTTGTTGCCCCTTCAAAGTGCAGGCAGAACCAGAGACACACGAGAGCTTCGGGAAACACAAAGGATGTGGCTACAACGGGTATCCACCAAAAATTAGTGCAAGAATTGCACTCAACGAGTTATTTGGCATCCCCAAGAAGCCAAACTCCTCTTGCACAGATTCCTGATAATTTGTGAGGCTGTGATTTTGTTTTCCTTCAAATAATCATGTGCATCCACGTACTCAGCTATTTCTTATCAAGAAGTCTTTGATTGAACATGGAGAAAAGAGAGATCCCAACAAAGATCCCAACAGAGATCCCAACAGAGATCCAGATTTCCTCAGTCCCCAGCACAGCAGGTTCTGTCCCAGAGCCAATCTTGTCAATCATCCCAAAGAGAGCACTACTGGCTTTGTGATCCTTAATTCATGGAATCCTGGAATGGTTTGGATTGGAGGGGACCTTAAAGCTCATCCCATTCCACCCCTGCAGGGACACCTCCCACTGTCCCAGGGTGATCCAATCCCAATGCAGCCTGGCCTGGGACACTTCCAGGGATCCAGGGGCAGCCACAGCTCCTCTGGGAATTCTGCTCCAGAATCTCACCAACCTCACAGGGAACAATTCCTTCCCAAATTCATTATCTTTTTCATCATCCTATTAACTGAAAAACGTGTAAACTGAGCTTAAACCAGGTTTTGGTCCATCACTCATGAGTCTGGATTTACTGACTCTTAGAAAGCACCGTCTCTTCAGCAGGTCTCCATCAAATAAAATCAAATTCCTGATACCTTATTACAGCCTAACTGTCAAAAAAAAAAAAATAAAAGTTTAAAAAAAGCAAGTGAGGAAGATAAATGGAAAACTAAATGATACGCTGAAAATAGGACAGTGAGGCTTAGTTTTATTTTAAATTATCAAACTGGGATTGAGAAGATGGAGTGCACATATTTTAATGGCTTATGTCTGACAGTTTCCAGGTGGGAAAGCTCCAAGCACCTTAAGAAATAATTCAATGATTCAGTCACTGACTGCTGAAGTCAAGACATCCCTTTAGAGGAGAAAATTTTATGTTAAGTTCTAAAAGAATCACAGAGCAAAAGGAAAAGTATCGTTCTTCCAGGAGATTTTTTTTTTCAACCACCCTTCATCTTTTCTGCCCTGGGGCAAACCCATTTTTCTCCCGAGATGTTGCAGTGATCAAGTCTAAAGAACTTCCCAGGAATGCTCAGATTTTGAGAATTTCTGTGGTTTGGTTGGAAGAGGTTTGGTGCCTGATGGGAACTGGACCTCTATTGCCTGTTTTGGTGGGTGTTTGTGGGAGTTTTTATTTTATAAAATGAAAAATTGAACACCAGAAGTTCTGTCTTTGATTGCTTCTTTTCCCCCTTTTTAGTTTTTATAACTGGAATTAAGAACACTTTTACCTCCTCCATTAAACAGTTTAAACCTGGCCACTCATCCCTTTCTCTTCTGTGTTTTCACAGAATCTGCTGGGTTGGAAAAGGCCTTGTAAAGTATTTTATTATATTTAGACAATTAACAGTGACTGAAACAATTATTTCCAAGCAAAGCGGGAAGGGGGATGTCATAAACACTAAAACAAGGTAAGAAAGATGTTTAAAAGTGGCCTTGTTGAGGAAAAAAATCACTCCTTCCAAGCACAAATATCACAATTAGCATGGAAATCGCAACCAGCAGCATTAAATAATGTCCCTACTCAATATATTTTATATCCCTTGTCTCTCCCACACAGCAATCTAAAATCCTGACAGCTCCAATCTTTTATTTAATTTGTTCCTGACCTTTCTGATAACGCTGCCTGTTATCTCCTCTGTATTTGTTCCGTGACTATAACGACAGCATTGTCCTGAAAAAATCGTGTTTGACCCTTTTGGAGGTGTGAATATTGAATTGAGACAAAACTCCTCCAATGGGTTTTCCTAGCAATGATTAGGCTACATTTTCTAGTTATGTATTTCTGCATTCAGCACCAAAATGGGATTTTCATTGGGGAAATAATAAAAAAAAAAAAAAAGATTTCTTACAGGTGGATCCCTGCGATCCAGGCTTCCCCAAATCCTCCCTCTGCTGGCACCATGAGCACAGCTGTGCTCACCCCAATCCCAGCCCTGCAGGGAGCACAACCCGCGCTTCCCACAGACCTGAGAGTTTTCAATTATATTTCATTTTCATGCTCAAGTCCTCACTAATCTCCTTATTCCATCTCAGCACATCCCACCTGTAACTCCATTTCCCCGTCCCCAAAAATTGCTGATGTCTCAAGCTCCAGCGTCTGCAACCCCTCCAAACTTCAGCTTTCCATGTAATTTTTAACAATTTTACCTTTGGAATGATGCAAAACTTCAGCCAGAGCACGCATTTCCTACCACTCCTGAGTGGTAAGAAACCATCCCAACTTCTCCCAACCGTACTTTTAAAATTTGACTTTTTTTAAAATCGCTTTTTATTTCAAACAATCAACATCAGTGCTGATTGTTGAAACAATTAACATAAATTTCAAAAAATCAACATAAATGATCCTGTCCACAGATGAAAGGGTGAACCACGCTACATAACAAAAAAGAACTTTAAATGCAAACATTCCTCTCTCTTAATGACTTATTTGGGCTGATTCTGTTATAATGGCAGAATTTTAAGAGCAGTGACAACAGAGACAGATCAGGAAAAAGAAATCTTCCAGCCCCATGACACGTTTCAGCATCTCTAGTGCTTATATTAAATGTAATAATTGTTATAAGACAAGTCATGGGTCAGCCCTCATCCAAAGGGATGCTGCCCTTCCTATTTCCATCAGTCTTGTTCAGGGAATAAAAGGGCTGGTTCCAGAAAACCCTCGCTGGCTGCTGCTTCTCTCTTCAATAGTGGTTTTTTTTCCCCTGGTCAGCTTTAATTAAAGTCTTCTACGGACACAAAAGAAGGGTCAGGATTGACTTAAGAGAGAAGAAATAGTCACCTGAAAGGGACTCGAGAATGAAAAATGCATTAAAAAGTTGGGTACGAAACATGAAACGGGTTTTTTCACTCCTTTCATTCCTCCTCGTTCTCCTGAAAGTATTTTATAGAAGTTGATTTTTTACAGCCTTCTTCAGAAGAGGATTTCAGTGAAGGGTCTGCCCACAGACATTTCTAATGGAAATCTAAACTACTTTCACTTTTCCTGATTTCTGCAGCTGGGTTTCATAACTTTTTATAAAGATATTTCAGGAAGAAATAAAAAATAGAATCATTAAACAAGTAAAAGTTTTCAGAAGTATTTTCTACTGAACTTGTTCAAATAATAAACAAACGATATAGAGAACTGGATTTTTTTTCCAACTTTTTCTGACCCCCATTACATATTTAGGGTTCTTTTGACTGATTAATTACTGTGGAGAGTGGGATGGAATGGTTCATCTTTTCTTTCCTCTTTAAACCATCTTCTCCCCACTCCAGATAAATGTTTGTTCCACCAAGACATCCAGAAATCTCCAGGATATTGGTTGGCATTAGTGGGATCTCCATTAAAGAAACTCTGTGGAGGATAAGGATGCAGAGCAACGAATCCATGGATTCAGAAAAGAAAATTAAACAATTTGGAAAGGATTACTACAATGGACCAGCTGATGAAAAGCCCAGCACAGCTCTGAAAAGTAAAAATGTGCCTGATTTACATTTATATTGTGCTTTTTCTTTGCATTTTTTTTTGTATTCCTGCTCATCCATTCCAGGGCTGTGTTTTATTACTCTCTATACAGAAACAATAAAATACAGTTACTACTTCATATTAAAAAAAGAGAAAGAAATACATAGGGTCTGGCAACACAATCTGTTGGCTTAAAGTAGTGAGGAAATAAGTAAAATTTTAAAACTGAAAATCTCAGGTAGCTTCAAAATCTTGCCAAGTCCTTGCCCAGACTGGGATTGTAGGAAAACACTGAATTCCAACAGAGTGGGACAAAGGTGGGGTTTCTTTATAAAGAACTCTCCTGGCTCCTTGGCATGGAGGTGTCCTGGACCCTGCAATCCAAGGGACACACTGGAGGCACTGCCCAGGCAGGAATAAGTTAATATAATTTGATTTAATATTAATATGTTGTCAATTTCACAGAACAAAGACATTTCATGGTTCCAAAATCGAGAAATATTCCCAAAACCTCTCCTTCTCCCTGTCTGGGGCATGCTGGATGCCTGCAATGGGATATTTCCTGCTGGAATTAAACATGGATGGGATTAAATCTACCGTCATTAAATCTTAAGAAAAGCTCTCTCACAGGAAACCAATTCACAGGTCCCCAAATTTTTGGGTCGTTTTAAAATCAGCCTCCTCCTCCTCCCATCATCTGTGTTAACACCACAGCTATTGCTGAGCAAAGGATGACTGAAAAGAAACCTTTTATGTTTAAATTCAATATTTCATGGCTTGTTTTCAAGGTGGAAAGCATCAACTACAAGATGGAGCAAAAATCAGCTTTTCAGGCTTGATTTCTTCCGTCACACTTAAGGGCTTTGCCGGTGTTAAGTATCACAAGGGCTCAAAAAAACTCCAGCTCCTGCTGCCAGCACCACATTAAGTGTTCAACCAAGCTGGAATTTACTGCTTTGGAACATATGGCTGTAAAAATAGCAGGGTGAAAAGGGCTTCTAATGTTTAGGAAAAAGCAGTTTTATATCCTAACACGAGGAAATATATACAGGCCAAAATTCCTGGAGGGAAAAAAAAAAACAAATATTTATGGGAGCTCTGTGACTTAGGTAGTTATATACGCAAAATATTTTTTGTTTCTAAAAGAAAACTAAAATTAAGCCTTCAAACCTGCGGTAAGGCAACTGAATTTCATTATTTTTTCACTAAAAGGACTGAGAAAACGGTGCATAAAGGAGTTGGGGTCAAAGTGAAGTCGCCCATCCCTTATAATGTATATTTCCAAATATCTTTATAAATATATAAGAAAAAGTGGGATATTTTAGCAGAACTAAGTAGTGCCAAGGCTTAGCTATGCCTTCCGTGGGACAAAATCAGATATTTCAGGGAGATTTCATACCCAGTGACTCCAGTTTATTTCAGGATGTTACCCCGGCAAGTCTTTCCCCGAGTTTTGTTCTTCCCGTGCCAAAACTTGGCAGGTGTTTAAAACCCATCCCTGTTTGGAAAGGATGCTCCTCTTCCTTCTAAACCAGCAGAGGTGGCAGCGAGGCCCAAGGTGTTATCAGCCCACACCTGCAGGTCACATCCCCTGCGCGAGGGACAGCACTGAACGCTGCAGGAAATGAGATAAACCAACAGAAAAATACCCAGGTGGGATGAAAGGGGAAAAAATCTGTCTAAAACCCAACTGATTTCACTTCCCAGCACTGAGTGAAGGAATGGGAGGAGCTCTCTGGCTCCTTCCCTTGCTCCAGGCTGGAGGATTCTGCTTGGCAGGGTTGAAAATCGCTGAGTGAATTCCTGGATCTGCCAGTCACGGTTTGGTTCCCACACACTCGGAATTACAGCAGGTGAGGGAATGAGTTATTGTTTGTACTATGGATTGTTGAGGGGCTGGAGCGAGTCCAGGGAAGGGAATGAGGTTGGGAAAGGAGCTGGAGAATCCTGAGGGAGCTGGGAATGGGCTCAGCCTGGAGAAAAGGGGGATCAGGGGGGACTTGTGGCTCTGCACAACTCCCTGCCAGGAGGGGACAGCTGAGGGGGATTTGGAATCTTATCCCAGAGAACAGGGACAGGAGGAGAGGGAACAGCCTCAGGCTGGGCCAGGGGAGATTTTGGCTGGATATTAGCAAAAATTTCTAATTTGGGGTGGTCAGGCATCGAAGATGTTGCACATGGAGGTGGTGGAGTGCCCATCCCTGGAGGGATTTAAAAGCCCTGTGGATGTGGCACTTGGGGACATGGGGAGACTCAATCTCAGGGTTTTTTCCATGCTAAACAATTCTGTGTTTCTATTGCAAAGCTGTCAGACAGGTTAGAGTCACGATCTGAAGTCTGAAGTTATCGCTTGTGGCGCTTCCTGACTTTCCGGGCCTGAAGACACCGTAAGGTTTCTGCAATGTTTATAAAAAACAGTTCCACTCTCGGTCAGGATTTTTCAGTCACAATTTTCTGTACCAATCTGAACTAAAAGATAAAAGAGCAGTGTTCCAGGCCAGGTGGGACAGGGCTTGGAGCACCCTGGGATAATGGAAGGTGTCCCCGCCCCTGGCAGGGACTGGGAATAGGATGAGCTTTAAGGTCCTGTCCAACCCAAACCTCCTGTGATTCAAAGCTTGGCCAAAGCTCAGCCTTACTGGCACTTCCTAACAGAACCTTGCAGGAGAGATGGCATTTCCTTGGGAAACTCCACTACAACAGAGCTCAGCTCACAGAATTCCAGGCGAATCCAAGCAAAGCTTGACCTGTCAGGGATTTATGTCAGGATCACATCAGTTGGTTGATGTGAGGCCCCCAATTATTAATCCCTGATAACAAGAGCTTGGTATTTATGTTGCAGAGTGATTTGAGGGAGGGCTTTGCCAAGGGCTGCACGGATGGGCTGGGAAATGCAAATGGATCCTGGAATGTAATTTCTGCAGTTGGATCTCCTCACACACTGCATTGTTCACAAATTAGCTGCAGTGCCACAACTTTTAATGACCTCTTCACTTGCGTGAGAATAATTTCTGCAGCAGCCCTTTTTAGTTGCTGTAATTAAAGTAATTTAAAAGTTTTAACTAGAAAGTGCACTCAAGGCACAGGAACTGATAAAGGGGAATGTGGCTTCAAGAGCTCTTTTTTCCCCACCCCGTGCAGAGTTCCCACTGTGTCAGAAAATTACAGAATGTCCATCTTTCCATTTGGCTCCACAACAAAGCATTTCCACCTACTCACTCCGTGCTTTTCATATTTTTATTTTTGAATCTGGGATGCTTTAATGGGGGAAGAAATGAAATCTACTGCTATGACCATGTGCCAGTATTAAATGGGAACAGAAGACTGGAAGAAAGTTTGGAGTGCAAGGAAGCCAAGAAACCATAGAGGGCCCTTCCTCTGCTCCAGAACCTGCAGCTTTTTGTGTGTTCCAATGTTATTTTTTCCTTTTGAGTCTTTTGCATCTCTAACTAGTTTTTAATGCTGTGTTTATTCACAGCCCATTCCTGCTGTTAATTTGGATATTGATTGTTTTCCATACAAAGATTATTGCAAGATTCCATGGACGAGCTTCACTGTAATATTTGTTTGATTGGGCCACAGAAAACATGAGAAGGGCCAAGTTTTAAAGATAGTGAAGGAAAGCAAAAGACAAGAGTCAGGAACAATTCTTGAAGACTAATTCTTTACATACACTA
This sequence comes from Tichodroma muraria, assembly GCA_013390105.1. Taxonomy (NCBI): domain Eukaryota; kingdom Metazoa; phylum Chordata; class Aves; order Passeriformes; family Sittidae; genus Tichodroma; species Tichodroma muraria. Next base: position 38,243 of record WAAG01006042.1, read on the forward strand.
TGGGAATTGGATATTCCTGAGTCTTGGCATTTTTACAGAAATCACACAGCCTAAATATCTTGACAGAACCACCCCAAAGAGCTAAATTTTCATTTTTTTGTCATGTTCCCTGTGGTCACTGACCTTTAAATGACCAATTATTGGTCATTGATCAATTGGTTGATCAATTCCAACCACAAACCACTCTGCCATACTTTTAAGACACAAATTAAACTGAATGAATGAGCAAAACACCAATATCCTGAAGGAGTTCTAGCTCTGGGTATGACTATTGAAAAATACCAATTCAAACTCTTACTAAAATATTTACCAGTATAAATCACTATGAAATAATAAATTCATGACATTCTACTGCAGCCTACCTAAAATCCATGGACAGTTATTGTTCCCAAGGAGAGCAGGAGGTGAGGCTGGGCTGACTTTTTTGGCTTTTCAATGTGTGTCTGTGAATAATCCCTCCAGGTTCAGTAAGCTGCAGGCGCAGAGACACCACGAGCGTCGTTTTTAATAAAACATTCCACTGTAAATCAAGCAGCACTCACACACACACCATAAACAGGGGGGAAAAAGAGAAGAAGAATATTTCAAAAGCCAAAGAGGCCATAAAAACTGGGTTTTACTGCAGGTGGTTGACCCGGGTTCAAGTTTAATTCACTCCAGGAAGGAATTTCTTTGGGAAGCAGCGTTTCACCCTGTTCTGTCTGGGCCTTTACAATTCAGGGCTTGTTCTGCACTTTAAATAACAATTCAACAGCCTCTCCATATAGACAATTAAAGTGCATTCATTAGGAGATTACTGCCCTATTAAAGCCATCAACCTCTGGCTGATAAATAATCAGTCTAACTACGTGCACTCGCCTCGTGGTTATAATTAAATGAGTTTGCAGTTGGTGGCGACCATTAAATAATGTTAATGATGATATTCTTTAATTGGTTTGAGGCAATAACATATAACAAACATCAGGCAAGA
>WAAG01006046.1:0-11365 GCA_013390105.1 Tichodroma muraria
AATAAGCTTTCTTTGTTGGTGTTAGTGTGATAAATTAAGATACAGAATTAAAGTTCAAAGGAATTGTTCTACCAGAAACATTTTTCTCAATTATTTTTTAAATTAATGCATTTATTCGTGTCTGTACCTAGTATTTTCTTCTTTTTTATGCATGTTTTAGGATAAAAGATCCTCTAAATTTCTTGCCCAGCTTCAAAATATTAAACAAATATGATGTCATTTGCATTTCTGCAGTCCTACTGAAGTCAACATTTATTGGCCAGTAATTATGCTGCCTCTTGACAAATCTGAGATAATTCTGATGGTATCTGTATTTATTTTTAGAAATTGTTTTTTTTACCCAAAAAGTTCATGTAGTATATCTGAGCTCCTGGGCATTGTTTCCTAAATTTGCAGGGATAAAGTTGAATGTGCATGTCTGAATGAAAACAAGGAAGTGGTGCTGAAGTTATGCTTCATGTGTCTGTTGTGGTGGGTTTTGAGTTCCAAATGCTAATATTGCCAACTTGATTTCTGACTTTCAGATATCTGAAGGATCTTGGATACTCCCAAGAAGAGATACATGCTTTTACTGCATAAACCCATAGGAGGATATCAATGTTTGTTTGTATAATTCAGTGTTATTTATTTATCTTCATGAATTTAAATAAGTGAGAAACCATTTTGTAAGACTTGAAATTTCACTCTTGGTACCAAACTGTTTCTTGGAAGAAGCATATCTTTGAAAAAAAGTTTTATACTGTGTTTTATCTTCTTTTTGTAAATATTTTTTCTAATATTTAAGTCATCCAGGGTATTAATTTATTGTAGAGGCAAGCAAAAAAGTGTAGTATGCATTATGTCAGGTGTTTCATGTTGTTGGTTCATGAGAATTCTTAAATTTATGACAAGCTCTGATTAAGGTTTTGATTTGATAAAGCTTATTATTTCTTACTGTAAAAAGTCCAAAGAGCAATACTGTCTGAAATTAAATATTGCACTGTAACTCAGGTAATCGGTCATTGAAAAATTTTCCTTTTCATCTAATGTCTCTTATTTGACTTGCAAGTGATCCAGATACATTTTTGGCTTTGTTAACAAAGAAGTACCTTTGGTAAAATATAAAATTTACATCAAATAAAAAAATAATAATTTTACAGTACTTCATGTATCTGCAAAATTTTTTGTATTTTCAGTTAAGGAAAGTTTCCATAAGCTTATTACTCCAGCTAAGAACTCAAAACAGAGCCATGGAGTCTTGGTGTCCCACGAAACTTCCCATGTGACCATGTGACTGATGTCAGGCATCCCTTGTTATGACACAATCTGAAGATAAAAACATGACAGAACAGATACCAGGGTCAGGACCACAGAAATACTTAAAAATATCTGTCTGGTTGCACTAATATTAAATGAGGTGATTTCCAGCAGTGTGATTTTTTTACTCCATTATTAAAAATGTGTTATCATGAGGCAGTAATCTGCAGCTTGATAGTATTTTGGAGAAAAAAAATGTAGTAAAACAGCTACTCGCCTTCTAGCTGTTGTCATTAGTATATGTAGGTGATGTTTTGTGTGGCGTGTATTTTTTTTTATGTGACATTTTATGTGACATGTACTGTTTATGTCTTCTGTTGTGTTGAATGGATATTTCTTCCTCCTAAGAAGCAAGACTTGTAGTTGTGTCATTAATACATTCAAGAAAAATGTCTTGATGATACCCTTTAAAAAGGCTAAAATTGCTATCTGATAGTGACTGGCTATGCTTAACAGAACTGTCATCTCTTCAGTGCCCCTCCTCAGTTTTTGGACTTGAAGTTTGAAAAGGGTCTGGTTGTCAGTTGCTGCCCATGGGTCGCAAGTTATTTCAGAAGACTAGTTGAGAGCAGTCATAATTTGGTAGCTATAGTGGAGTTAAGTGGAGGGACACTTTTCAAAGTTTCAAAGTGAACTTTCTGCTGAGATAAGCAGTGTCGCTTGTTTTCCCCAGGACTGGCTCTCAAAACCTTAGGCACTTTGAGGATTTTTCAGATGTAATTTAGGATTAGTTGTCATACTTCTAAAAGCCTCAGATTTCCTTTGGAGTTTTGAATAGATCTGTTAGTACTCATAACAGATTTTTGTATGAGTAGCTCAGCAACAATTGGTCATTTGATATTAATTCTGATGGCTAATCTAGAATTGATACAATTTGTTAAAAATGCTTGAAGTGTATCTTTTAAGTTTTACTTATGTTGTTCTAATACTTGAAAGACTTGTTGCAAATTATGAATTTTATAATACATTCCTAAAGTGATGGCTACCAGGCTGAGGATCTAAAACCAAGTGGAAATGTTTCTTGAAGGCAGCAGTGCTCATGGTCTGGCTGTTTGCATTAGGAATCATCCCAGCCTTAATGCAGCTGTTAAAATGGAGCTGCTGGCAGTTGTTTTTTTTCTTGTAATTAACCTTTATTGCTGGCAATGTGATCGAACAGGCACAAAACGTTTTGACTGGAAAGCAGCCCATTTGAAAAGGACCTGGAGGTTTGGTGGCTGAACATGAGCCAGCATATACCCAGGTGGCCAAGAAGGCCAGTGGCATCTTGGCCTGGATCAGCAATAGTGTGGCCAGCAGGACCAGGGCAGTGATTGTCACCCTATACTGGGCACTGGTGAGGCTGCATCTTGAATTCTGTGTCCAGTTCAGGCCCCTTTACTACAAGGATGACATTGAGGTGCTGTAGCAAGTCTAAAAGAGGTTAACAAGGCTCGTGAAGGGTCTGGAGAGTGACTCACTCATAAGAAGAACAGCTGAGGAGGGAGCTGGGGTTGTTTGCCTGGAGAGGAGGCTCAGACATTCTCACTCTACAACTTCCTGAAAGGAGACTGCAGCCAAGTGGGGGTTGGTCGTTGGTCTCTTCTCCCAGGCAACCAGTGACAGGACAGGAGGACATAAGCTGCACCAGAGGAGGTTGGGCATCAGGAAGAATTTCTTCAAGGGCTGTCAGGCATTGGAATGGACTGCCCAGGGAGATGGTGGAGTCACCATCTGATAGAATGTTCAAGAAACGACTGGACATGGCATTTACTGCCATGGTTTAGTTGACAAGGTGGTGATTGTTCAAAGGTTGGACTTGATGATCTTAGAGGTCTCTTCAACCTAAATGGTTCTGTGATTCCTGAAAGTTTTCTGGGTTTGTGTGTTAGCTGGTGTTGATAAGGTATATTATGCAGCAAATTGTGTGACTTAAAAAACAAGCGAGAGAAACAAAGTACTGAAAATATTCAGTCGAGTGTTTCCAGTACATTTCTTCAATACAGTGGTCTGTGGTCAGATGACTATCAAAATGTTTTACACACAAAACAATTACCTCTGCTCATATAAGCACTACTTAACAGCTTTTTTTTTCCTTTGTAGGATGATATTGAAAGTACCATGACTGCTTTTGTCACGTTGAGATACTTTCCCACTCTTTCATTCTTTGCATTATTACGTGTTTAAAAGGGGTGTCTTAGTTTGGAAGACAGGTATCTGCCAGGGACAACAGGAGCCCCTTTCTGGGAATGGAGAATGCAAGCCCTCCCCCTCCGAATTGTTACAATCCCGAAATTGAGAAGGACTCTCAGGCAAAAATGTAAGGGGATGGGAATAACAGTTCTTTACTACTGCATATAACTACTGCATATACTGCATATAACAAGATAAACAAAATAACAACAATAACTGTGGTGTTAACAACAAAAGAGAATCAGGGCGCAGTGAGTCTTTTTACCACAGGCACCTCTTTGGGTGCAGTCACTGTCACAGGCGGCCGGGGTGAGCAGAGAGCCCAGGGTGTCACAGCACGGGATGTGTCAGGAGCTCGGCGGGGATTGCTGGAGCTGTGGGAAGGTCCCGGCAGCAGCAGGGGGTGCGGGACACGGCCTGGGGAAACCAGAGCAGGAGCGAAGGAACGGCGGGCGCGGGCACCGCGGCAGCGCGGCTCCAGCAGAGCAGGGAGAGAGCAGGATCCGAATTCCCGGGCACACACGGACAGACGGTGCTGGGTCACTCCGAGCTGGGCTCCGGTGGTGCCGGTGGAAACTCTCCCCGCAGAGTCAGAGAGCAGCAACAGCCTCGCTATCTCCTCCAAGAGAGCAGCTCTCTCCAGCGAGAAGAACAGAAGTGAAGTGTCCCCCGCCCCGGCTGCTACCTTCTCTCTTGATTTTTTGGCCATTTCCTTTGTCTTTCTTGAGTACCCTTAAGTACCCAGTAATTAGTTTCCCTAGCAATGTATGGGAGAAAATTCTGTAAGAAAGAAAACCAACCCCCAACAAGGGGCAAGGGGTGAGATGACAGGAAGAAAAATCTTAAAAAAGTTTTAAACACCTTATAGTTCAGTGTTTTTTTCTGTCTTTTTCATCTCCCCAGAGCAGAATTTAGGTTGAAAACGAATTGTCTAAAATGAGCTGCCTGCGGCAGAGCTACATTTCTGAGCTCTCTTTGTAATTACTAGAATTAAAATCAGCACACCATGTGCAGGTCTTGAGAGTTGCTTCAGCTGTGCTGGTTGTGGGATTAAGGACCCAGGACCATTTGAGATGTTCAGTGTCAATCCAAACCTATCAACAGCATTTTTTTTGTTTGTCTGTTTTTCCTTCCATTTATGCCTTGCAGACAATGTTTTCTAGACAACTGAAGCCCATTTTGATGTCTAAATCCCTCTCAATATCTAGATCTTTGATCACTAGTGATGTAAAGAAAGAGTACTCTGAAAGCAGCTTTAGGTTTTTTGATGGTTTTATTTTTTAACTGTCTTCAGGTTTTTCCTGTATATGTTTATTTAGAAAATATATTTGCGCTGCTAAAGAATTAATACTTTTATGATTTTCCCGATCTTACTTTAAGTGGTCCTATTAAAATAGCTCTTTTCACACAAACAGGAGCAAGAATAAGCTTACTTCATTTTGTGTTCTACAGATATTTAAATCGACTTGGAAAAGGGGTTATGTAATTTTCCTAGGCTAGTGTGGAGAAATTTGGATTGACAAAAACCCAGACTCTCTGTACCATAGCCCTTTTAACTTCTTCATCAGACATTATAAATATTAAAGCTGCCAATCACTGAGGGGAAAAAAATCATTTTTACAGAGCTGTCCTAGAGTGTATGATTAGTGGCTTAACACTCTAGTCAGAGTCCAAATTTACTTAGCTCTTGGCCAGAGTAAATACTCTGTGGTTGTCTCTCTATACAGTCCTATGAGTATGGAGTACAGATTCTCTTAGTTAACTACCTGCCTTTGTTATTGGATAAATTTCATGTTTTCCCAGCTGAAATTTCAGGGCAGGCCTGCGTGCTTAGTTCCCATGGAAACATATTACTGTCTTCACACAAACTGGACATGCTGAGTTGCTGTGGCAACACAGTTAAAAAATTCTGGTAGGTGTAGAAAAGTGTCAAGTCCATGCTGGCTGCTAAGCCTGAGCATCTGGCATCTGCCAGGAGCTGCTGCTGGATGCCCCAGAAGGGGAGTGAGAAGCTCCCTAGGATGCAGGTGATGGTCTTAAAATGGCAGAATGTTCCTCCCAACTTGCATATCTTTCTGCATTTAACCATGAAAAATGCACTTGCCTTGTGCATTTTGTAACTTCTCAAGGGATTTATTGATTCTGTTATTGATGGTTGGGTTTGTAGAGGTCAAAGAGGAATGTCTGGGTTTTGTCACCAACTTACAAACATTTTAAACAGAAATGTACCTGCTCGCAGTCCTGTCTGTGTTTGCACGTGCAGGGAGAAAACATGGTCCTGTTGGAAATATTTTCTCCTATTTACAATAAGGAATCCGTTTAAAATGCAGTGAGATGAGGTAAGGAAGATCCACTTATTGTGGATTTAAAAGCAAGTAAAACAAGAAGATTGAATCAACTTGCAAAAGATACAAAGATACTTACCAGGCAGAAAATGGAGGTGTGGGAAAGCACTTGAGATTATGTGGTAGAGGAATAAGTGACTTCATGCTGGTCAAATTGTAGTCATACAAGAGGAGCTTTTACCAATGTCTGTAAAGACAGGTGTGTTAGTTAAAGCATAGTAGGATATGACCTTTCTACTCACTAAGTCAGAAGTGGTGCCTGGCTCACTCCCAGTAGAGAGGAAGAAAATTTCTAAATCAATTGACCTGCACAGGATGGGTGGGAGGGGCTCATCTTGCTTCCATTTTGATTGTGTTGATCTCTACTTTGAACAGTGTCCCTCTTGGTCAAAAGAAGGTCAGTGCAGGACACAAAGTAAAATTTTGAGCATCACCTCTGTTAAAGATGAAGAGGAGACAAACCATTTTAGGGAAGAATCATCTGCTTCAGTTAAGGTTGTGGAAACTACACCCTGAATGGTGTTCATGGAGAAGCCAGGGAGGTCCTGCTTTGATGCGTATTCTAAAGTGGCAATATGGGAGATACGAGTGACTAGTCTAAATGTCAGCTGCTTGGGAGGAGAAAGAAATAATGTCCAGGAAGGTTATAATTTAGGGGCTTCTTCCCAGAATAAAATTGAAAAAAAGTCTTCATGTCTTGAATGATCCATTCATATGTAAATGCTCTAACTGGTGAAAGGCCTTCACGGATACTTTTAGACCACGGGAGGAGAGAGAAAGGAGGGCATATACAATGTGAGTGTGTTAAATTTTGCTGGGAAGACTTCTTAAAATTAGGAACCTGAAGATAGGTGCCTAAATGCAGGGGCAGGAAAACTAACTCCAGGAGGCACAAAGAGCAGCTGAGTGCCTCGATGCTCACCAATGTCAGCAGTTGTCATGCATGTCTTAAAGAACCATCTCCTACTTCCACAGCAGGCTGAGCCACTGTTGAGAAGTGCATCCATTGCCTCTGGTAGCTTAGACTGTTTGGAGCAGTGGAGTTTGCTCCTGAATAACAACAGTCAGTGTGAGTTTTAAATAAGGTCGTCTTCGCCTGCTGCCTCCCTGTAGCCATTCAACAAGATGAATGAATAAAAGCAGAGTAGGTTCTTTATGGCAGCATGTTTTAAGTCTAGAAAGGTGTTTAAATAACCATCTTAAATCCATCTATTATGCCTTCAACATTGTGCATCTTTCTTCACAGGAAAAATAAATCCATTAACAGGAATTCAGTACACTAGTCAAATTAACATTGTTCTTTTTTGATGCAGAAATTCCTGTGTAGTAGTTTTTCTGTAAAGACTACTGAATAGGGAAATCTTAAATAAAAAAAAAATCTGTATAACTAGTACTTACATATATAGATGCCTCTGCGTATTTTGAAACCAGTGAAACAATTGTAATAATTTAACAGCTTCCCTACTGTTTTTCATGTACTTGCCAGCAAAGTTTGCATGCTGAATTACTGCTATGTTGTCTTCTTAGGAAACAGACGGGGACTTGACTAGCCCTCCCAAGCTGTCATCCTGGAACCAGGGTGCAACCTGCAACCAAGCTGCAGCTTGGCATAGGCTGCTTTGTCTCTGTTCACGCTCCCAGTGTGGGAGACACGGGTACTCTACTTAGAATCATTTTTGTTACAGTACTAATACTGATAATTATATAAGGAATAATTGTCACCTTACATGAAATCATTCTTTTTTTATTAGTCCTACTGTAAATGGTGCAGAATTCAGGAGAACTAGTAACACCTTCTCCAAATTTCCAAAGCTTTCCCAATTACTTCTCTCAAGATTTAAAGTATTGTGAGGATTTATACATTGTTAGTCACAAGGAATGGTATAAATGTCTAATTAAAGATATTTTGTGTTCTTGCTTCATATTTGCTGCTTAAACATGGAAGTCTAGACTTGAGTTGAGGAAAACGCACAGTTATAGCAAAGATTTCCAAATACGAGCTATGACTTTTTTCTTTTTTAATTTTTTTTAATGATTTCTTTAACATTGTGAAATCACAGAATGTGAACAGTGAAAAGTGGATAAATAATAAATAATTGATAATTATAAATTGGTGCTCCCCTGGCTTTGGGCTTTGTGAGCACAGTAAAGATGGACTCTGCCAAAATGTTTTTGCAAACCTCGCACCTACTCATGCCTCTGCTGAAGAGAAGCAGAGGCTGAAGGCCTTCTTCAGCAGATGTTGAGGGGCTGTGGACTGGTGCATACTGGAGAACATGTGGAGTGTTCCATATGCAGAGGGCAGGTTTGGAGAGCTGGAGTTCAGTGCACCATATGCCTGAGAGGATATTCAGTCACACAATTTTGGCTTTCCTCTAAGCAGAGTCAGCTTGTTACTGCATTTCTCTTGATTGATGATGCAAACAGCTACCAAGGCCTTATCATGTATTTTATTCTTATTAAAATAAATAAATCAATATATCAGTTATTTTAAATGTGAATGCTTTGGTTACCTTTTGAACTCGTTTCTTAATTTATATTTGAAACATAACCTCTCAAAAACTACACTCAGGTGACCTTTGATCTGGTCTTTGCGATGATGTTCTGCAGAACCACAGATGATCAGTGAATAAGGGCAAGGGAGGGAATTCTGTATTGATAACTCACTGAATGTGTGGTGTGTTATTTTTCAGATTTGTTGTTTATACATCAGTTTGTCTAGCGACACTAATGTCTAGCTTAGCTTGCCTTTTCAGTGCTGTTGTCTCAAAATGTCTCTCTACCCTACTCCCTCCAATTTAAGGTCTCAAACCTCGTATGCATGAACCTATATACCTTATACACTCCACAGCACTCATGACTGGTGTGTGTGTCTCTGTCCCTTGTGCCTAACGTTGTGCTCACAGTTCTCCTCAGGAGCACTCTCCTCTGCTCTGTGCTGCTCTCTTTCCTTTCCCCTTAAGCTGAGTAACTGAGGAAAGAATAAAGTTAAATTCAGATCAACCATCTCAAATTTCAGCTGGAAATTTCTTCTTTCTGTTTCAGACAGAGCTGGTGTACCCTCCTTTTTTTCTTATCGCAGTTTTTCTAAGAGAAGAAATAGCATCTCCCAGCAAAACACATCTTGTTAAGATTTAAAACCTCAACACAGCCCTTTACCATGTGTTGAGGACATAAGAACATGGTGTCTTGCATATGTAAAGAGAGACAATTGCCTATCTCTCTTGATAAAGCCTTGAGCCAAGGTGCAACTTGTCTTGGTTAGCATTTAACCCTGTGTATCCCTCCCTGACATTTTTAGTAAAATAAGAATAATTCAGTAATAAAATATGCCAGTGTATCTATAGCTACAAGCAGAGCTTTTCTCAGCCCAATAAATAATTGCCTTGGAAAATAGTTTCAAAAACATTCATAGCAAATAAAGATCTGGCAACAAAATTTGCAAGTAACTTGCAAGTTTTACATAGCCTCTTTGTGATTATTAGTATGACTACTTCAAAATGACTACAAAGAAAAATTGAGTGCAGCTCCTTTCCTTTTTCATCCTTTGCCAGAAGTCAGGAAAACACATGAATCCTGTGCATAACTCTTTAGTTTTTTTCAACTTGAAATTATAATTTTGTATATTCTTCAAGGCAGAAGAAAAAAATAATTACATTTCTATACTGCAAGCTAAGGATGATTAAAAGTAGCTGCTTGAAATACATTTTCATCAATTATTAACCTTTTATTGACTACTTGTAGTAAACACACTTGTTTCAGCCCCCTCAGCCCATCAGTTGCCATTGAGAAAACTTACAGTGAACTCTACTTTGATATCCCAATGTGTCCTCCAGGAAAATCGTGCAGCAGATTTAATGCTCCTGGTTTTGTCTGTGCTGCATCGTAGAGGTTGGTTTTGTGATACCTTTGAACCATAGTTGTTATACCAGAAGCCATAAACTGAGACCAATGGACAGCTTACACTGTGCTGGAACAGTTTGATCTCTTAAAAAGCCAAACGGTGTCTTAGAGCAAGGCACTGATGTGTCCTGATTTGACACACAAGCTGAAAGAACCAGAACTTTTTTTTCTTTTAGACACCTGGCTTTGATTCTCTGTATTAGTTTCTCTAGTCCAACTCTGAGAACTATCCTATGCCGTGAACATGGAAAATGCATGTAACTTTTCCTCTCTGCATATGGCTGAGATCCCTTTACCAGTGTGAAGTGTGGGCTTCTTGACAGTGGCAGGCATGTTTTTTTTTCCATTTGCAGATATGGCTATGAAGAGGTTCAGTCATCAGTGAACATCTGTGCTCCCCAAAACATACATAGATATAGCAGGAGTTAGAATAAGCAGGAGTTCCCTTGGATCTGAGGAACTGAGAAATAATTACCTAAACTGATTTCCTAGCCCAGTCCTGTAACAGCTGTATAGTTACCATAGCAATGAAAATGTTGCTTAGCATAAGAGAGGAATTAGCTGGACTGATGGACCATGCCATCAGTGGTTTGGAACAACACTTAGTTAAAATTCCATTCACTGGGAATAAAGCCAACAGAACAATGTCACATTTAATAAACCAGGAAAATAACAAGACCACAGTATGTCTCAGGTGAATAAATTCTACAGAAACAGACACGGGATACAGTTTTTATTTGTATTCCATGCACAGTTGTATTTATAAAGGCATGCAGCAGATTTGGCAGTCCAAACAGTTTCCTAAGTGAAATTGTGTTTGCTCTTATTTCCCCTTTCAAATAGACTGGTATCATGGCACTGCTTGCAAATAAATTTTATGTACTCAAGAGAGAATGAGTGTGAGGCAAATTCAGATTTTGTGTCTTGTTATCTGTGTACAGTGAGACCCAAAGACAGTGGAATTTTATTCAGTGAATAAGAATTATATAATTTTTTAAAAATAATAATTATTATATACATTTTTTAATGCAGTGGAATCTCCTCTTGGTAAAGCTCTTAATCAGTTTCTAAGCATGGCAACGATGCTTGTGAATTGTGTATTGGGATTCTCACACTACCTGAATGCTTGAAAAAGCAGCTGACAGGTCAAGACCCCGAGAAGTGGGGTTATCTGGAAGTGTCTCTTGATGTGTGCTGCTTTGTGGGAAATAGAAAAGCCGTAAAGCTCCCAGAGAGCTGTGTGAAAAGGAATCTCAGAATGAAGAAATGTAAGAAAGTTAAAGTAGCAAGGTCAGGAAATAATAGTGCTATGTGCTGAATAGAGATAGATGTATTAGGAAATATGAAGATAGTAGAAATATGCAGGCTTAATAATAAGGTTTTTGTAGTAGTTTGGCCGTGATTGGCCAATGTGTGTTACTGACATTTGATAAAACCAATGAAAGCATGGGTACGCCTTTTACGATACACCTTTTTTAAATGCAAACCCGGGAATCAGCTCTCTCTTGGTTTCCGGCAAAGGCTCAGGTAAGAGCTCCTGCCGAACATTCTCTGCTCCCCCTCTCCCCACGTGGCTGTCGGGCCTGGGGGGGGAGGGGGAAGCAAGTCAGGCTGACCGGGAAAAAGGAAAAAAAAGACCGCAGAGCCAA
>WAAG01006050.1:6948-26636 GCA_013390105.1 Tichodroma muraria
AGGGGAGAGGAGGGGGCCGCAGCGCTGCAGCACAGCCGAGGGATGAATGGAGCCTTTGTGCTGCTGCGGCAGCGCCGTTACCACGTCAACCCTCCGCGGAGGAAGGAACGGGGCCAACTCCGCTCCCGCTCCCGCTCCCGCNGAGGGATCCAGGGATGCAGGAGCACCGCTGCGCGGAGCTGTGGCTCTCGGGGAGCTTTGATCTGGGGGAGGAACTGCAACGTGGTTGGATTTCTCTAAAAAAGCCCTGCACGACTCACCCCCCACCGCCTCGGCCTCGGCTCCGTGGTGGGAGATCCATGAGAAAATAATAATCCTTGTCTCTGGGGGGGAGGGAGCTGAGGCAGGGCTGGGAACCGCTCCAGGGGCACGGAGGGACGAGTGGCCAGCTATCCCGAGGGTCAGGCAGGCACGGGACACTCCCCTCCCCTGGGACTGGGGTGGTCCAGCACAGATCTTTTCCTGGAGCGGCTCTTCCCTCGGACACAGGGGCAGGAAAAGTTCGAGGCCCTGGCTGTTGCAGGGGCCATTTCAGCCGCTTCCCGACAGGAGCTCCGGACCCAAACACACGCGTGCGGAATCCTCCCTCCCCCAGGGAGCAGGAAGGGATGAGCCATGGGCTATAAATACTCGTCCAGGGCCAAAGGGAAGAGCCAGGAGCTGCGGAGGGGTCTGGGCGCTGGCAGAGCCCCTGGGGAAGGCGCTGGGAGCTCTTGGGGGTTATTAATAGCTCGGCATTCCTTCCACGGCGGAGGCGGCGCCGGGAGCGCTCGGCCCGGGAAGCACAAGGAACCTCTTCCCTTTCCGAGCCCCACCGCGAGGGGTTTGTTACCCCCCCACACGCACCAAAACCTGCCCGTGATGGGTGCCAGATCCACGGACGGAAAACACACCCCTGGCACAACGGGGTGGGAAGGGCACGCTCTGCTCAGGCCCGCTCTCGGCGCTTCCCCAAACCTTTCCCGAAGCGTTTGGCAAGACAGGCAGGAGCCGCTGGGCTCTGGGGGAGGGGAGGGGGCCGTGGGNCCCATCCCGGTCCCTCCGTGCGCTGCCTTTTGTCCGGGACACCGGCAAGGACACGCAGCTCCACAAAAAGCTCCGGAGCCGGGGCAGCTCACACCCCCAGGGGTGGATATTGGCTAGTTGTGGTCCTGCCAGGGGGTTTGGGAGCAAGGAATTGCCCCTCTGGAGTGTTCCCAGGAGTGGCCAGGCACAAAACTTCCCATGCTTCAAACTGGTTTTGGTCACCAAAGAGGATAAAAATCTCCTCTCCCCCAGTCCTGCACTCAGAGGTGAAAGCCCTAAGTGAGGTCTTAAATAAGGAAGAGCTTCCAGGTAAGGAAGAGCTTCCCAAACTCCCACTGGGAAAGGAGGGGGATTTTGGAGTCGTTTAATCCCCACTTGCCAATCCCGAGTCCCTTCAAGGCAGTGCTTGCTAAGGGGCCCCTTCTACGGCTGCTGGGATCCTGGAGCAGGCTGATCCTGGGATCCAGGATCCATCCTCGGGCTGCTGGATCCCAGGGGAGAGGGGAGAGCTGTGCTGGGGACGGGACGCAGCCGCCCCACCCAGGAACTGTTTTACCTTCAGATCCGTGTTGAGAATCCAGATGAAGGTGCAGACCTTGGCATTGCTGGGACATTTCAGGACGATGAATCCTCCAGGTCCATTCTCACCCCTGTGGAGGAAAGCCAAGAGGGTCAGGCAGAGCCAGCTTGGAATTCTGGCTGGGATTCTCCGTGCCTCTGGGATGCACCGCACGGAGCTGAGCCTGGCAGTGAAGGCCAGGGCCCGGTGGGGCAGGAGCAGATGCTGGGAGCCCGGGAAGGTGTGTGCCTTGGCTCCAGGTACACGAGCCAGCACGGCAGGGCAGCTTTCCCACAGGTGCCTTGGCAGTGCCGCTGCCAGGGCTGCCGGTGGAGCAGCAGCTCTGCCTCTGGATCATGCCAGCTGTTCCCCACAGGAAGCTTTCCCAGGCACAACCCTGGGTGCAAACAAGAAGTCCCAGGAAGCTGTGTGCTCAGGACAGGCTCGGCATTTGTCACTCCAGCCCCCGGATCCTTCCCAGCACCATCTGATCCGTCTCCAAGACGGGAGCTGTGCACACACAGCCCAAATACAGATTTCCCTTCCCTCTTCAGAACACGCTATTTTTGCTGCGTGCGTTCGTTAAAGGATTTTTCCAGGCCCTGAAGTCCCCAGCTCTTAAATAGACTGAGGCAGCTCCAACGGCTCTGAGATAAAATGTCAATTACTTTTAACCAGATTATTGAGAAAACCAAAGTCGGAGCGCGCAGCGGCACAGCTGGGCCCTGGCAGGAACAAGGAGTCCTTGTCTGATGAGCCCGACCCTGCCGGGACCCATCACCAGCCTGTCCCTTGGAAGGGGAGAGGCCAAAGCCCTGCTGAGATTTTGGGAGCTGGTCCATCCTCGTTTCATCCCTCAATGCCTCAAATTCGGTGAGTGAGCAGTTTCCGAGGAGCAAAAGGCATGTGAGAGGCTCGGAGCCACAGCCAGCTGTTTACTGCCCCTCAGAAATTCCTCTTTGGGAATTAGCTGTTACATAAACAGGATGTGGGACTGGGATGGGGCTCGTGCTGTTACTGGTCAGCACCTCCACTCCCCCGGGCGGGGAAACGCCCCAGCACCGCTGACAGCGCCGAGAGCTTCTTGAACAAAGGGAGACAAACAAGGGAAGCGAGGTTCAGCTCCACAAATAGCTCAGCTTCCTGCAAATCCTGCCAGGAAGGCAGCAGGGCTTGCAGTTAAGTGGCTCTTTGCCTTGAAGCTCTGGAGAAGTGCGTGATCCCAGCTGAAAAAACAGCACCTGCCTCTCACCTGACGTACTTGGAGAGCGGAGGCTTCAGGCTGTGCGTGGTCGACATCCCTGAGGAAACGTACCTGTCTCTCCTCCTCTCGATCCGACGCACGTTCACGAAATCCCTGCGCAAAGAAAGGGCTTAAAAACACACCCGGGATGCGGAGGGGGCAGATCCCGCTCTCTGGACTGCTGGGAGAGGCTGTGGCAGGGCTGTGTCAGCACAGGGACAAAGCACAGCCAAGCACCAATGTCTGGGAGCCCGACTGACCGAGGTCTGGAGCTCTGAGAATCCTGCCGGGAGTGTCTGGAGGAAATTTCAGGGGCTGCTCGCCCTTGGGAGCGTTACCTGCAGCCCTACCACGATGACACCCAGCAGCCCAGAGCATTCCCAAAGGGTCTCCCCGTGGCTTCGGGGGTGTTTAGGGGCAGTGTGGGATGAACTGACCTTGGGGACACCACCCCGCCGGCAGCTCCGGCCGCCACGTCGTACGAGATGATCGTGTTGTCCTCAACCCGCTGCAAGATCTGGGGAAGGGCAGGGGAGCAAATAAAGAGAAGGGAGATTTGCTCAGATTGTGCCTCCAAGCCTGCACGTGCCAAGAGGATACAGCCCCTGTCCCAAACCAGCACCGGGATCAGACCAGAGGGTCTTTTGGGGCGGAGGGCGATGAGCGGTGCGTGCACGGGTTCGTCTCCCGAGTTTTTGGGGGGCACAGGTGTCACCTCCAGCTCCCCTCCATGAGGCCCAGACCCTCCCACCGGGCAGAGGCAGGTTTGGCTCAGCCCTGGCCCCTTGCCCTGCCCACCTCTCGGGCTCTTGGCCGGGCACAGGCGTGCAGCCAGCTGCCGCGGAGCGCGCCGAGCGCACGGATGAGCGGCGGAGATTTAACGCCTCGGTGACTGGGATCCAGCTCGGCTCCAGCACCGCCAGCAGCCTGTGTTGGACGGGGAAGCTCCAGCTCTCCGCTCCAAGGAGCTCCTGTGATTAAGCCATCTTTGTCCAGCACGCTCACCTGGCAAGCTGCCACTGTTCTGTTCCACAGGATCATCTTCTCGGGCTGCAGAATCACCTCCTGGTAAACCAATTCAGGAGAGCACTGCAGGAAAGCCTGAGGACAGAGCCAGAGCAGTCAGCCAGCCCCTCTGCTCCCCTTGGGGGAGATTATTTTTAAGGAAAACAGCGCAAAACACAAAGGACGAGTGGGATCACAGGGGAGGGGAGGGGTGAGGCCGGCTTGGCTGTCCTGCATGCAAAGCCATGGCTGTCACCCCACTGAGGGTCACCCAGAGGGGCTGTCACCCCTCTGCTCCAGTGCTCCCAAGGGCCTGGAGGGCACACGTGGGGTCAGGAAGGACACGCAGACCTCAGGATTTGGGAGTTGCTGAGCTCTGCCTGTCCTCCGCCCCTCTCCCACCCTCAGCAGTTCCCCATGCACCATTGCTTCGGGAAGTTGCATTTTTGACTGTTGGTTTGGTTTTTTTTTTTCCCNTTTTGCTGGTGAACACAGAGCTGCTCCACTGGCAGCTCCTGCCAGCGAGGCAACATATGCACTGGAACAAAGAAAAGCCACGGCAGCACCGACGCTTCATTAAAGCGTGGTTCCCAGCCAAGCCACTCCAGCTTGGGAGAGGGCACGGAGCAAGGCACTTCCGAGCGGCTCTGCCCCGTGCCAGGCAGCAGCAGACGCACGCTCAGCCCTGGCCTTGCTGGCAATTAGTTCCAATTAGCCTCCTTGGTCAGATTAGTCCGAGATGCTGGGGTTGGAAGTGAGTCTTGCAGTCACCTGCTCCCGACTCTACCAGCGGAGTGTGGGGCCCTGGATATTTACTGGGGAGTTTGTCTGCCAGCCAAGGGGTTTTCCTGGAGAGATTCCCTAGTGCTGTTCATCTGTCTCAAGCACGGGGAGTGTGTTCTGCAGCCTGATCTGTCCTGAAAGCTGAGCCGTGGCTCTTCCCCCGTGCCAAAGAGACCAAGGAATCGGCCCAAGGATGTTCTTACCTTTAAAATAAAGGTCTTGCCGTGGAAAGGGATTTCAAAAGTGTAAACAACATCACCAAAGTCCTGTGTGAGAGATGAGAAAGTTGTATTTTTATCAGTAAAAGGGATTGTTCGTATTTAGGGTGAAGTTTGCTAAAACTCTGAGGCTCCTGTCACCCCCTGCAGCCCCCAATCACCCCCGGCCCCCCACACCAGGCAGCGACCTCAGCACAGAAACCGCCCCGAGCGCATCTCAGTTGGCCGTGCCTAAATTTCCATCAACAGAACAATATCCAGAGAGGCAGCAGGGATGAGACAGAAAAAGAATCCACCCCGTGCCAGGCTGCAAACCCCACGTCAAGGTCACATTCTCTTTGTAGCAGCACCGGGGTGCGAAGGGGGTTCGCTGCCAGCGCTGCTGGTGTTACCTACGGCTGAGAGGAGCCTCCCCGGAGGGGCTGGGGATGGGCAGATGAAAACCTTTCATCGTTAGCCCTGTGTTAAACTCTGATTAGTCTATTTAAATCCATCCCCCTTTGGAAAAAGAAAACAATCTGCCCAGCTAGTTTGGCATCAGACAAAGGATCACTTGACAGGGGAATTTGAAACGCCAGATGAGACAGCAGTTTGCAGGATTCGTACCCCCCCAGCCGTGTTTCAACCTCGTGAAACAAGGTTGGGTTTGGGGGGCAAACCCCTCCTCTTTCTCTCCATTCTTCAGAGAGAGAAAAGAGCTCTGTGCAGCCCAGGAAAGTCTGGAGTAGACAGAACCACATCCCAAATTTACACCCCTGCACCCACCCAGGTTCCAGGTGCTGGGGAAGGGGGATACCAGTGGCTTTGGGGGTGGGAAGAGGAGTTAGTGTCCCACATGGGCCAAGACTCCAGTTTGGGCCCCCAGCAGGCTCAAAGGCACCCGGGCATGGAGCAAGGGCAGGACTGGAGCCGTGGGATCAGCATTCCCCTGCTCCTTCCCATGGCCCTGCATCCCAAAGGTGAGCCGGCCACCCCTGCCCACCCTCCGGACAGAGGGAGGAGGGAAGTGCCCTCTCCTGTCAAACTGCAGGGCAATTAAACGTCTAATTAAATAAGAGGGGATTTTACATTTAACTGAACTGGAATAGATTCCTAATTCAATCAGGTAATTGTAACGCTTGTTAATTTTTCATGGCGCAAGGAGGTTTCCAAAGCCTCGTTTGTCCCGGTTTTTGCTAAGCCATCCATGCCCTCTGCCAGCTGGGGAGGAAAAACCACACTTGCATTGTTTTTCTCGAACTTCCAGTTCTCCTCCTGGGCGAGGATTTGGTCCACAACCTCCATGGCCTCTTTGCCTTGTCGGACATACTCCTTTTCCTGGGAAATAAGGGAGGATTTCATTAGCTGGGCATGCAGGAAACTCAAGGAGTGTGTGTGAGGCTGCTCCCCCCTCCCCGGGCTGGCAGAGGGAAAGGGGATCAGAAATCTCTTAATTTGGGTCACAGAGGCCTCATTTTGGAGCTCCAAGTCACGCTCCCCGCCCTGGCTTGGATCCACACACCAGCTGCTCCCCGTGGCTCCTGCCTTAGCAAGAGGGTTTCCAGCAGGCAAAGGGCTCTGGGATGTGCAGCTTCCCTCCTGGAGGAGCCAGAACTGGGGCTGAACAGGAGCAGGATCTCGTGGAAAAGGGCACAATGCCTGTGCCCAGCCAGGTTTTGGGGAGGTCAAGGACCACCCCTCAAGCCACGGGGACAGCTGAGGTGATGCCCAGAATGTGACCAAAGGACCAGGGATGGAAGGGGGAAGGGAGAGGGAGAGGCAGGAGCAGAGCCAGAACGTATCCCTGAGGGATGCTGCAGGGAAGAGCACACAGCTCTGGGGAAGTGGGATAAAGTTGGGGCTCAAACGACTCCTCCTGCAGAGGCTACGATGCCACCAGTCCCGTGGCACAGAGGAGGCTCAGCCACACGTCCCCAGAGCTGAGGGGTCTGCAATGGGGGGCAGCAGAACCTGATGGGACCACAAGACTGGGGAGACTCCCACAGCACCAGATCAGCCTGGAGCTGAGGGCAGGGCCAGGACTTGTTTACCTGAGTTGTCAAGGCCTTCCTCCCCACACCTTCCTCATCAGACTCGTTGTCTGAGCCTGCCGGGAAGCACAATTAACTCACAGTTAATGAACACCCCACTGGTACCACCTCTCTCCCTTCTCGTGGGGGACAGTGTCTGATCCCTGTCCCTTACCCAACAGGAAGGGCTGTCAGTGAGGATGACTCTGGCCCTGTCTCCCTGAAAACCTGCTTGGCTCTCCAGAGGGCTGAGCTCATCCCGGGTGTCAGCTGTACTAGGAACAGTGTTCCAGAGAGCTGAGCTCATCCCAGGTGTCAGCTACACTGGAAAAACTGCTCCGGAGAACTGGGCTCATCCCGGGTGTCAGCTACACTGGGACAACTATTCCAGAGGGCTGAGCTCATCCCTAGGTCAGCTACACTGGGACAACTGCTCCAGAGAGCTGGGCTCATCCTCGGTGTCAGCCACACTAGGAAAAGTGTTCCAGAGGGCTGAGCTCATCCCTAGGTCAGCGACACTGGGACAACTGCGCCAGAGAGCTGGGCTCAGCCTCGGTGTCAGCCACACTAGGAAAAGTGTTCCAGAGGGCTGAGCTCATCCCTAGGTCAGCGACACTGGGAAAAGTGTTCCAGAGGGCTGAGCTTGTCCCGGGTGTCAGTCACACTGGGACAACTGCTCTGGAGAGCTGAGCTCATCCTGGGTTTTGGCTATACCAGGACAAACACTCCAGAGGGTTGAGCTCATCCCAGGTGTCAGCTACACCAGGACAATCCAGCTGAGCTTGTCCCACTCCCACGCCAGGAGCTCTCCAGGCTCGGCAAAGGGCAGTGACGTGCCACCAGCCCTTATGCTCACCCGCCTGTGACCCCTCACCCCAGGGCAGCGTTTTCCAAGCACACAGCCCAGAGCATTTAATCCCAAGCCCACACAAGGCTCCAGTTCCCCACGGAGCTGCAGCCGGGCTCGCAGGGATGAGGGCGGTTCCGATGAAAAGGCGTCATGTGGAGAGTGTGGCAGTGCCACCCCTGCCCAGGTGCAGGCACAGAGAGGGCAGAGGGGACCCTGTTTTGCAGTGTCAGCTCTTGAAGGCTCTGCCAAGGGTTGGGATAACGAGGCAGGGCTCAGGGAAGAGATGATGGAGGTGAGGAATTCCATGGTGTGATGAGCACGGGAAGCGAGGTGACAGCACAGGTGACCTTACCTGCGAAGGACTCGGGTGGGGAGTAGAACTGTCCCTCGGAGAGGGCTCGGGGGTACAGCAGTGGCCTCGAGGCTGCAGCCTGGGCTGCCAGGAACCCTGGGAATGGGAGCACGAGGATTGAACACCTGGCAGGTTCTGGGACTCCAGCCCTACCCAAACACCCTCTTGTTTTTCCCGTGTTTTTTCCCACTGACACCAGCCAGCCTCAGCTCCTGTTGCCTCATCTTTTGTCTGAGACGTTTTATCTGCCCCGGAGATCAATGGGCTCTTCTGCCTGTCAAATAATCCAAAGGCGATTAAGCATCTAATTAAATAAGAGCTTCCCCTGGAAGCAATTTGGAACCTGAGCCTAATCCAATAGAGGCATTAAACACTTGATCATTTTTCAACTTAAAGCCTCCTTGTAAGACCCAAACATCCTCTGGTGCTTTCCAGTCAGAGCATTTCTGACTGAGCCCCGCCTGACAAATGCCCCTTTTAGTTTGGTGCCATTTCCCAGCCAATGACTCCTGGGAGAAGGACAAACCAGGCCAGCTCCCTAGAAGGACCCTGGAAGTTACAGGGTGACGTGTGAAACACTAGGTCAGCCCCAATCCCTGCTCGGAGTGACCTCAGAGACCACAGGCCGCAGAATTTCACACCCCATAACTCACCCCGTGCCACAGAACGTGTCTGTGACTCCAGCAGCCCTCCTGGAAAGGGCTCCAGCCAGATCCAAACACAGATATCAGGGACAGGGAGTCCAACACTCTGCCTGGCATTTGCCTCCCTGTTTCCAAATGCTTTCTCCCAGCAGAGCTGAGCTCTGTCTCCAGCACGTCTGGCTGCAGGATCCAGCCATTGGGCAATCTGGCACAATTTTCTCCCCCCAATTAAAAGATGCTTTTTATAATCTGGTATTTTCTTCCCCTGAAGGGACTTGTTGACCATAACAGAACTGAGTCAGGCACTTCCCATCCCAGCCAGCCTGGAGACCCCATTTCCAGAAATGTTAGATCAAGGTGCTGCCAGAGCAGCAGCAGCAAACCCAGGCCCAGTTGGATTCGTCCAACTCCTACCAGAGAGGAGCAAAAATACTTACATCGTTCCTCTTCTGCTTCCTGAGTTAGGACTTTAAAATCCAGGAACCAGGTCTCCAGCCAAGCAATGACAAACGAGACGATGGGAAGTAAATACCCAAAAGCCCCTTTGGTCAGAAGCTGTGTGGAAAGAAGCAGAAACCACAGGGAATGACCCAAACAGGGAATAAAACAGCACTGAGAAATCACAAAGCAACTTCCTGCGAGCCCAGGAAAACCAACCTCGGAGAGGATGACCTTCACAATCAGGAAGGCACTGGATACCAGTGTAGTGACCTGAAAAATGAGTGGGCAGAGCTCAGATCCCTGAGGAGTCCAGGAGGAGAGGGAAAACTGCCCACAGGAAAGGCGGGAGTGGCTCCTTACCGCGATGACCCACCAGTGGCGCAGGCGGACGACGGCGTAGCCCAAGAGCAGCACAACAAAGCGAAACAGAGCCAAGAGCTGCAACAACAAACACCCAGCGACACCAGTCACTGCCCTTGTCCCCGTGCCAGGTGCTGGGAGGGCAGGGACAGGCGCCAGCTCCCGGGGAACAGATGGGTCAAGGTTGCACCAGGAGGGATTCACCGAGGTGGGCAAGGGGAGACCCCAGACCCTCCCGGCCCCACTGAGCTCCAGAGCCCTGCAGGAGGCTGAGATACTCACAAAGATATCAAAGAACGAGGTCTTGAATTTGTAGTTGATGATTTCATCCTTCAGGTTCTCCTTGATGCCCACCTTGGTCTGAGGGAGACAGGGAAGCAGGAAGCTGTTGAGTGCACTGATAAGAAACTCATGGGAGAGGGAGGTAAGCAGTGCCCGGGGTTGTGGCCAGGTCAGGGAATGCACCTGGAATATAAACGGTCCCACAGGCCCAGTGTGGGCTCCTCTGCCAGCACAGGACCAGGGAGCATCCCATGGCACATTTCCCTCCTGGATTCACACCACGTTTCCCCCTGGATTCACACTGAGGAGCACGGGTGGGGCAGGAGGGACATTAAACCCCTTTTCAAGGATTTTCAACACTCAAATCCTTGGCTCAGCACAGAGGGTGCCACCAGTTCCTCACAGCCTGGAGCCCCTGGACGGACACCTGCCACTGCTGCCCACCTCGTCCAGGTGGCAGATTCCAGAGGAATGGGAGGAGACATGGAAAAAACGGAAAACCACAGGAAAAATGTTCCTCAGGAACCTTCACTAGAGCACTGAACGCCTTCCTGTGGGGGCCTCTCGGGGTCGCTGAGGACCTGGGGGGATTTAAGGATCCTCCTCAAGCAAAGCACTGAGGGGTCCCTTCTCCCTCCAGCTGGCTTCCCACAGCTCACAGCAGTGCTCCAGGAAATCTGATGGAAGAAGGGAACCAGCAGGATCAAACATGCTGGCAAAGGGGAAGAGGGAGGAGAGGGGGATGCACAGCCATGGGCTGTGAGGGAATCTGAGAGAGGCAAAAACACTCTCTGGGATTGACAGGAGCGCGGAAAAAGCTCATCCCGAGATAATCCAGGCTCTGACAGCTCTGGTCCTTTGGCCACCATAAATCCTGGGAGCCTGGAATGGCTGTCTGTGAGGAAGTGGAGGGCTCAGGTAACTGGAACAAATGCTTCACCTTTAGGCTATGGCTTTGGACGGGGCCCAGCTGGCCGGGAGCTGGCGGAGCCGGCAGCTGTTGGATGGGCTGTGAGGAACGAGCTGGTGGATCTCGGGCCAGTCCTTGGCAGTCAGGGTGTCCTGGCACTCCAAGGGCAGCCACTGACTGGGAAAGGATCCCTCTGGGTCAGGGCTCTGGCTTAAAAATCCAGGGAGAGGGAGGCAAAAAGAGGGGGGCGAAGCTGGGCTGTGCATGCAGCTAACTTGTGGCCATAGGACTCAGGCCAGCTTTGCTGAGTGGCCACTGAGAGCCTCTTCCCCCCTCCCTGGCTCCATGAAGGAAGGAGGAGACACAGGGAAAGCTTTGGGTGATGGTTTTTGGGGGGTGTTTCTGGTGGATGGGCTGTGAGGAATGAGTTGGTGGGTGCCAGTCCCTGGCAGAGGGGTGTCCTGGCACTTCAAGGGCAGCACAGGCAACCAGCGGGAGTGGGAAGGGATCCCTCCCAGTCTGGGATGGGGCTTAATAGACAACAAAGGGGCAAAAAGAGGGGGGCAAAGCTGGGCTGTGCCTCCAGCTGACCTGTGGCCACGGGACTTGGGCCAGCTTTGCTGAGTGGCTACCGAGAGCCTCATCCCCACACCCTGACTCCATGGGATGCTGCAGCAAGGAGGAGACACAGAGAAAGCTTTGGGTCATGGTTTGGGGGCTGTTTTCAGCTTAAACACAGGCTGTGCACCAGGCAGATGAACCACCTGAGGCATCTCCCTGGCTCTGAGAGCACCCAGCCTGCACAATTACGGTTTGCTTTTAACGAGGGGCAATTTCCTCGGCTTATCTCGAAGCAAAGGAAAAGGCTGGATTAAAAAAAAAAAAAAAAAAGAAAAAAGGCATTAGTCATGATATCAAACCGTTGCTGTTCATAACCAGGCAAATAAGCTGCTCTAATGGCTTTAAATATGCAGCATCTCAGCTCGGGGCCCAAATATCAGCACTTAGTCACTCATTAATGGCTACCTGCACGACCCACGCTCAGCATCACCCTGGTGACCGTGCCAGGATTATCTCCTGGGGGCTGGAATTCCACCACCTCTCCCTGAGCGGACTGGGACAAGGGCAGGGGGCCGGGGTCTAAGCTGGTCGGGCAGGACACCATCGGCATCGCTGGAATGCTGGCTGGGAGATGGTTTTCCCTAAGGGGGTTGGGGAGCAGGGGGCTCTGGGCAGGGGGAGCAGCTGCTGGCCCGAACAGTCTGTTAAGTGCAGACACCCAGAGATAAGGAAGGCAGAGATAAGAGCTGCTGAGCATCCAGTGCTGATAACTGCAGGCCAGAGAGCCCAGGATCTATCTGTTCATCTCTGCTCCGAGTGCTCCGGGGAGGACATGGAGTACCTGAAACCAGCCAGGGCCGGTTCAGAGAAAATAAAAACAAAATATAGCCCAGGGAGGGATTTGGACTTGGTGGAACTGAGGTAAATAAACTGGATTTTAACTGTTATTGCAACACAGAGCAAACACGGCAGCTTGTGAGTCGCTTTGGAGGGAACCAAACCACTCACATCCCCCTCAACAATCCCTTGGGAGGTGGAGCAGCACCTCCAGCTTTCCAAAGCTGAGATTAGCAGCAGAATTTTGAGATCAAAGCCCCTGGAGGATCCTCCCCTGCTCCTCAGATGCTCTTAGAACGTGGCAGCAGCAAACCCAGGGAGCAGTTTTGCATCAGGCCAGGGGAGCAGCAGGGGAATTTGGCTCAACTTGGTGATTCCAGAGGCCCTGGATCTTGTTACAGCACAACAAAGGGACGGTGTTAACAGCCCTGGACAGCCCCGACAAAGCCCCGGGGCAGGAAACGAGCTGGACTTTAGTTCACACTAAAGAACGGCGGCTCCTTGGCCACTGCTGGGAACAGCAAACAAAGATCTGTCCCAGGAGTGCTGGAACACAGCAATTAACAGAGGGAACTGAGCTTTAAAAGGGCAAAGATTCCCGGGTTTGCTTCCTCCAACTCACATTCAGCTCGATGATCCACAACAGGGAGATGAAGAGCAGGTCGAAGGTGACGAAGAGGCAGAAGGTCCTCCTCACATCCGAGATGGCTTTTCTCTTCTCCGGGGAGAAGAAGTACGGGGAGAAGCCCTGGCTCTGGGAGAAGGAGGAGCTGATGGAGGCAATGGCTGGGAGGCTGCGTTCCAGGTCGTGCTGCAGGTCCGTGGGCTTGCTCATCCTCCGGCGTCGGCTCCGGGGACATCGGCCACGGCAGCGTCACCTGCGGGGACACACCAGGGGACCCTCAGGCCTCGCCACACCCCTGCTCCTGTCCCCCTCTGATGGCAAATAATCCCAGGAGGGAATCAGGTCCCAGGGAGAAACTCCTCCCTGCGAGGGTGGTCAGGCCCTGCACAGGGTGCCCAGAGAAGCTGTGGCTGCCCCTGGATCCCTGGAAGTGTCCAAGGCCAGGTTGGATGGAGCTTGGAGCAACCTGGGATAGTGGAAGGTGTCCCTGCCCGTGGCAGAGGATGGGACTGGATGGGCTTTAATGCCACAGCAGTAGGAAAAGGGGCTCCAAAGCCCATGGAGATGCCAAGGCAGCAGGAAAAGGAGCTGCAAACCCCATGGAAATGTTGGGGTTGCCCCAAACCCCATGGAGACGCTGTGAACACAGGAAAAGGGGTCTGAGGATGTTTTGGGAGCACTCCCTGAAATCATGGAGCCACCCCACCCTTCCCTCTGCAGGGAAGGCAAAGCCTCAGAAGCCGGGCATCCCTTTGGAACAGATCCCAACCTGCACAGCCAGGAGAGAACCCTGTGCCTGACTGGGCCAGGCAGAGCAGCAGGGAGGCAGCTGGGAAGGAGCTGCTCCGTGTCCCAGGGGAAGGGAAGGAGTAGGGAGGGAGCTGCTCCATGTCCCAGGAGCAGGGAAGGAGCTGCCCCATGTCCCAGGGGCAGGGAAGGAGCTGCTCCGTGTCCCGGGAGCAGGGAAGGAGCTGCTCCGTGTCCCAGGGGCAGGGAAGGGGCTGCTCCGTGTCCCAGGGGCAGGGAAGGGGCTGCTCCGTGTCCCGGGAGCAGGGAAGGAGCTGCTCCGTGTCCCGGGAGCAGGGAAGGAGCTGCCCCATGTCCCAGGAGCAGGGAAGGAGCTGCTCCGTGTCCCGGGAGCAGGGAAGGAGCTGCTCCGTGTCCCGGGAGCAGGGAAGGAGCTGCTCCGTGTCCCAGGAGCAGGGAAGGGGCTGCTCCGTGTCCCAGGGGCAGGGAAGGAGCTGCTCCGTGTCCCGGCCCCGCCTGGCAGTGCCGGGCACACGATCCCGGCACGAGTGAGGTGTTGGGAGGCCGGGGCTGTTTTCCTGCAGCTGTGCCAACCATTGTATTGCAATTTTTCCTCTCCGTCAGCGCAGCACAAGGAGGCCCCAGTGGGAAGGGAGCGTGACGGGAGCACACGCAGGGGACAAACACAGAAGGAGGATCCCAAAACAGGTCGGACCAGGGATCTGTCAGCCCCGGCCCCGCCACCTCCGAGTCGCCCGTGGCAACGGCACAGCCACAAATTCCTTCCCTGCTAAATCCTCCTGCTCGAGGATGTTTTGCCTCCAAAAAAAAACCGCCCCGGATTGTGGTGTGAGCTCCTGCCCTGGCGGTTCTGTGCCTGCTGGGATCAATCCCTGATCAATCAACTGCTGCTCAATCCCTGAGGTTTGTCCACCACAGATCCCACTCGAGACACCCAGGAGGCGACAGCCTCCAGGGAAAAAGGTCACGAGGTTGTGCCCAGATCTGCGGGAAGTGGAAATCCCAAGGAATGTGAAGCCAGGCGTGTTCCAGGAGCACCTGCAGGAGCCGAGCACAGCCCGATTTGGGGCAGTTTGGGCCAGTTTGGATCCCTGAGCCTGCGGTTTTTGCATCCCACCCCCGGGATTGCCAGGGCTGGAAAGGGAACAAAGCTGGACTCCTGTCAAGTCGCCGTTAGTCCCTCTCGGAGGCGCTTGGGAAGAAGCTGGAATCCTTGTCACTTCAGATCAGCTGCTCCACGCGCCGGGCCCGGCTCGAAGTGACAAAAGTTAAGGACATCTGTGAGGGATAAATAATAAATCCCCCCCCACCGGGGCTGCGACCGCCTCCTCCTCCCCTTCAACAGCACTTTGCACTTAGGCAGCCCCTCCCCAACTTTCACAGCGCTTTAAAATCACCCGGAGAGGCACCAGGGACCCGATCCTGGGATGCTGAGAGGGGTCACAATGGGGTGCTGGGACACAGCAGGACACGGGGACACGGCAGGACACGGCACCAGAGCACTCTGGTGCAGCTCATCCATTATTAATCCCAGCCTTCCCAAGGAGGTTTAGGCTGTTTTGGACACACACCCCTCCCAAACCATCCAATTCCCGAGGGAGAACCCACACTGTGGGGCAGAGCAGGAATGTTTGAATCCCAGACAAGCCCCCCCCCCTCCTCCACTGGAGCTGCTCCCTCCGGCAGCTGAGAGCTGGGAGCAGGGGCTGGATGTGGAGAAACGTGGCTGTTCCTGGGTGACAGATGAATTATTGAGCGCCCCGGTGCTCCATTATGCATTCCAGCATCCTCCGCATCCCGCTCCGGCAGGATGAGCTTCCAGGGGCCGGGAAGGAGGGGGTCAGGTGGGGGTCGGGCTCTGCTCCCAGGGAACGAGGGGTGGGATGAGAGGGAAAGGCCTCAAGCTGTGCCAGGGAAGGGTCAGGATGGACATCAGGGGGGATTTATTCACTGAAAAGGACAATCAGGCATTGGAAGAGACTGCTCAGGTATTTGTAGAGTTGCCACTCCTGGAATGTTCAAAAAACGTGCAGATGTGGCACTTGGGGACATGGGTTAGGGGTGACACGCCGTGCTGGGCTAAGGGTTGGGCTTGATGTTCTTGGAGTGCTTTTCCAGCCCAAATGATTCCAGGATTCCATTGCAGCGAGGGGCAAACACTGCTGGGGGCCACTCTGGGTGACAAATCACAGCCCAGGGGACATCCCGAGTGACAGATCACAGCCCGGGGGACACCCCAAGTGACAGATCACAGCCTGGGGGATGCTCTGAGTGACAGATCACAGCCCAGGGGACATTCTGTGTGACAGATCACAGCCTGGGGGACACCCCAAGTGAGAGATCATAGCCCAGGGGACACTCCAAGAGATAGATTACATCCCAAGGGGACACCCTGGGTGAGAAATTACAGCCCAGGGGACATTCTGGGTGACAGATCATAGCCTGGGGGACACCCCAAGTGACAAATCACAGCTCGGGGGACACCCCAGGTGACAGACCACAGCCCAGGGGACACTCCAGGGACCCTTCAGGGCTTCTCTGACTTGAAAAAAGGGGATTTTAAGACTCTGGGGAAGGATTTTTGCTGGGGAAACCTCCTGGTTTGGGGATTAGGAGCTGACAAGGGCTGCAGGGACAAGGGTGACGCCACATCCCACGGATGCCAGCAGGAAGCAAACACGGAGGAGAGGCGGGTGGTGAAATCCCGCTCCAATATTCAGCACCAACACTCTGCAAAACCCTGTCAGCCCAGTGCCACCAGCAGCCCTGAGCCATCATCATCCCAGTGCCACCACCCCAAAACCTTGTCAGCCCAGTGCCACCACCCTAAACCACCATGAACCCAGTGCCATCACCCCAAAACCCCGTCAGCCGTAGTTCCAGCAGGACACTGGCCACCAAAACACTCCCAGGGGCTGTGCCAAGGCATGTCCCAACCTTGCCACAGCCCCCCGGAGCCCTGTGTCACCCCCCCCCCGAGCTGCTTCCCTGTCCCAACCCCAACCCCTCCTTAGCCCCGTTTGCTCATTAATGACCCATCTCCCAGTCAGGAGCTTCTCCCACCCTGTGACACCACTTCTCCTTCCTCCCACGCTTCCCCTGGGCTCATGTGACAATTCCTCTTGTCCCCCCCTCCTGTCCCCTCTCTCGGGAAGTGCAGCCCAGGGCAGGGAACACCCACAGTGGGACCCCCAAAACCCCTGAGCCATCCCAGGGGCAAAGGACACAGGATCACTGTGGGATATTCCAAAGGGTGGAGTTTGCCAGGTTAGAGAACACCTGGAGAACCAGAGGGGTGGGGACCCCGACTGCTGCACTGGGCACTGCGGGGTGTCTGAGCTTCTCTTTAAAACAACAAAAAAAGGTCAATATTAAACCAGACACTGAGCCTCTATCCAAAAAAAAAAAGCTGGGAAGGATCCAAATGGGTTTTGCAAAGCACTGGAGAGGCCTTGGTTCAGTGCAAAGTGGGGACACCGAGACCCCCGGGAGCCTGATCCCCCCTGGCACTGCGGGGAGAGGCAGGGAAACTCGGAGAGCCTCGGGAAAAGCAGCTTTGTCCCGGAGCCAGGATCCTGCAGCAGCCCGTATTTTCCCTCATTTCCAGAAGATATGGGGTGAAATTTAGGGCTCTCCTCCCTATGTCCCAAAGGCAGCGGGAGGCACAGCCCAGGCCAGCCCAGCATTCGGGGGTTTCAGCGCTCGGAGCCTCCGCGGGACCCCCGTGCTGTGACCTCCCCCGGACCCGCGGGGCCGCTCCCGGGGGTCGGCAGAGACCATTCACAACGGGACTGGGCTCGGGATGTGGGGCGGGATTTGGCTCGGAATGTGGGGAGGGATTTGGCTCGGGATGTGGGGTTGTATTTAGGTCGGGATTTGGAACCCTCGGGGTTCAGGAAGGGGCTTCACGCTGCTCCCTTCCCTCAGCAAAAGAGTGCCCGGGGTGGTCCCGGCGTTGCCCTTCCTCGAGCAGGGGATGAAGCCCGGAGGCTTTTCCAACATCCCGGAGCAGCGGGAAGAGCCCGGGATCCCAGCACACATCCACCCTGCAGCCTCCCGACCCTCGGCTCAGCGGGACCCCCGCGGGCACCCCGGAGTTCGGAGCTTGCCGCGGGGACCTCTCGGGCCCTCCGAGCCCCTCTGCCCTCCAAGGACCCCCCAGGAGCCCCCCCGGTCCCGGACTCCCGTTCCCCGCAGGGTCCCGGAGATGACACCGGTGAAAGGCGGCCGGACCGGAGCGATTCTCGCCCCTATGCCACGCTGGGGTTTCGCTGCCGGGACCGCCGGGATCTGCCCGAGGGGCTCCGGGAGCCCCCGTGAAGCGAGGGCAGAGCGTATAACGGGACTGCCCCTGCCCGCGGCCCGAACAGACCCCCAGGGCTGCCCGAGGCCTCCGGGGCCGTAGGTAACCGGTAACCGGGTCCTGAACCGGGACTGAGCCCAGGAGCCCCAGTGACAGCCCTATCCCGTCCCGTCCCGCTCCCACCGGCGGCTGCGCTGCCGGGCCCGAGAGCGGCACCGAGGCCCCACCGAGGCGGAGCCCCCGGAGCCCGCGCACAGCCCGGCATCGCCAGGGTCAGGAATGGATCTGGACCCCCCGAAGTGCCCCCGCGTGTTCCCCTCGGGCCCCCCCGGTACCTCCCGGTGCCGGGTCCGGGTCCCGCCGGGCGCCGCTTCCGGCCCCGCCGCCACCTCTGACCCCGGAAGGGAAACTCCAGAGCGAGGCTGCGCCGGCCCCGACCATCGCGGGGCGCGGGGGGAGCGGGGACAGACCATTCACCGCGGGAGGGGGGACCAGTGGGGCTGGGAGAGACCATTCACGGCGGGAGGGTGGCTCAGTGGGACTGGAAACGACCGTTACCCACGGGAGGGGGAGTCAGTGTCACTGAGAGGGACCTTTTCTCATGCGGGGGATCAACAGAGCTGGGAAGGACCATTTCTGGTGGGAGGCGGAATCAGTAGGGCCGGCAGAGACCATTCCAAAAGGGGGGGAATCGGTAGTGTGAGGGCAAGACCATTCCCCGTGTGGACGGGGGGATGTCTATGGGGTGAGCAAGGGAGAGACCATTCCTCCCCTTGAGGGTGTGCCAGTGGGTCTGGGAGAGACCATTCTCCAGTGTGGGGTAACGATGGGGTTGGGAGAGACCATTCCGTGGTGGGGGAGTATCCATGGGGCTGGGAGACACCATTCCCCACATGGGGGAATCAGTGGGGCGAGGGACAGACCATTCCCTGTGGGAGAGGGGGATGTCCATGGTGTGNCCGTGGCCGGGGGTCCCGACGTGTCCCGGCGCGGCCCAGCATGGCGCGGCACACGGCACATGGCGCACGGCACATGGCACACGGCAGACGAAGCGCAGGCAGCGGGCGGGGGGCAGCCGGGGGGCACANAGCCGGGGGGCACAGGCGAAGCTGCAGGGGCCGGGGGGCCGGGGGGCCGGTGCCCGGTGCCCGGTGTCAGCTAACTGGTGCCCAGCGGGAAGGTGGGCGAGTGGCGCTCGGTGCCGATGGGGCGCGAGGGCACCTCAGCGAAGCCGACGTGTCGCCGCTCTGGGGACAGAAACGGGGCGTCAGCACCAGGCGTGGTGGCACCGGCGGCAGCAGGGAGAGAGCGGGTGGGGAGTGACAGCCCGCGTACCCCCGGTGCCACCGTCCTGCTCCTGCCCCGGCTCCTCCTCGTCGCCCTCCACTCCCTCGGGGTCCTCGGGGATCTCTGACACCGTCAGCGACTTCAGGTCCTCCTCGCGCTCGTCGATGCCGCCGGCGAAGGACACCTTCTGCCCGCCTGTAGGGGCCAGCACGGTGGCCCCAGGGACCCACAGCGTGAGCTGACCCCGCTGAGGCGCGGAGGGGACGCGGCCCCAAGCCCTGCTGCCCGCCCGGCATCCCCAGGCGAGGGGATGCAGCGGGTGGAGTGAGCAGCCACGTCCTCTCGTTGTCCCTGTGTCCCCATCATCCCCATCCTTCTGCCATCCCTGTCCTGCTGTCCCAATCTTCCCATCACCCCTTGCCACCCACCATCCCCATCCCTCCACCACCCCGTCCCCTCACTGTCGCCATCCTCCTGTCACCCCTGTCTCTCTGCCATCACCTCCACTATGTCTGTCCTCCTGCCATCCCCCTGCCACCCCTGTTCCTCCCACTGTCCCCATGTTCCAGCAGTCCCCATCCTCGCGCCATCCCCATCCTTCCCCCATCCCTGTGCCCAGTCACCC
>WAAG01006052.1:1810-28019 GCA_013390105.1 Tichodroma muraria
AAGACCCAAAAAAATAAAACCTGCAGATTTTCAATCCAAAGCATATTCCTGTAACGACTTGAGTGAAGAGCAAAAACGAAAGAGGAATGAGACAAATGTGGCTCCCATCCAGGAAACAGCAGTGTGGCCTGAACCAGGGGACAGCATCTGTCTTCCAGCCACCTGAACCCGGGCTTGTCAGAGGCAGAGAACAAACGTGCAGCCAAGCACTGAACTCACCCTGCTCCTGGCTTTGATGCGCTTGTAAACGAAGTCAGGGAAGGGTTTTCTGGGGATGTACCTCCCAGAGCCCTCGGTGACGTGGAGATTGCCATCCTCCAGCACGATCTTGCCCTGGCTGATCACCACCAGGGGAGAGCCACGGCACTCCATGCCCTCGAAGATATTGTACTCCAGAGACTGCAAGGAACAAAACGGGCACGTAAGGCAAACAGATTCACCCAGCAGGGCCTGCTGGGCTTTAATTAGCCATCACTGGCCATGCTAATTGCCAAAATTGTAAGGACAGGTGGAAGCAACCTCAACAGTGTTTACCTGAGCTGTATTTGCGGTAATTTAATAAAGGCTGCTCTTAATTATCAGTCTAAGTTTAGGGGTTTATTAAAGCGAAATTTCCATTGAGATAAAGAATAAAGAAGAAATCATAAAGAATCCCAGAATGGTTTGGGCTGTGAGGGACCTTAAAGTTCATCCCATTCCACTCCCTGCCATGGGCTGGGACACCTCCCACCAGACCCGGCTGCTCCAAGCCCTGTCCAACCTGGCCTTGGAAATTTCCAGGGATGGAGCAGCCACAGCTTCTCTGAGCAAGAGAAAAAACAGTTTCAAATGAGAATATCTCAGAGCCTCCCTGTTTAAATACATTTAGGCACGTATCTCTGCTGAGCTGGGGGCAGATTGAGGAGCCACAGAAAGCTTTATGTGAGTTTCCTACTAAAAATAATAATTCTGAAAAATCCGTATTTTAAATCAGTGTTTTGGTTGATGGGTCAGGGACCAGGACGTTCTTATTTTATTCTAATGAGTCATGCTCAATTAACAGGATTGGAAACATCACACCATGGAAAAAAGGCAAGTTTGAAAGAAATCACTGCCAATGTGAAACATCCTGGAATGAGATGCACTGCAACCATGTTATTTGGGGACTGTTACTCTAGTGACCATCCCTGAGTCAAATGCAGGTCTTTTTTACTGAGTTAATGATGGAGTTTGCCCTTGAAGTGTGTTATAAGTATGGGCAGGCCTGAGTGCAGCTTTGCAATTAGCCAGAGCAGTGGTTAAACCAAGTCTGAACTGGGTCCAGCCTGAAAAAACTGTGGTGGCAAAGGAGGAGGCTGGGTCAGGAGCTTATGGATCAGGCTGCTGCCAAGAACAACACCACCTCCCTCTCCAGCTCCTGATGTTTCCTTGCCAGAGAGCAGCAAGAGCAGTGTGAATTCTTGGAAAATATCCATAAGTTACTTGAACATTTCAAAAAGTAACAATCATCCAAGGCCACATAATCAGAGGGTGTCCCTGTGCTTGACTGTCCAGGGGCCTTTTGGTTTCCACTTGGCCAAACCAGGATGCCTGGAGTCCAAGGGCATCGCTTGTATCAGTTTCTCCTCTAACACAAGGCATCGTGCAGTCTGAGGCCCAAAAAACCACAGAATTTCAGAATCATTAAAGTTGGAAAAGAGCTCCAAGGTCACTGAGTCCAAGCTGTGCCTGATTCCCACCTTGTCCGCGGCCCAGAGCACTGAGTGCCATGTCCAGGCCGCCCTCCTTGGACACCTCCAGGGATGGGGACTCCAAAGCTCCCTGGGCAGCCCCTGCCAATGTCTCATCACCCTTTCCATGGAGAAATTCCTGCTGATGTAGCTTCAGGTGTGACGCCAGGTGCAACAGGCGAAGCGGTGACAGGGGACGAGGTCAGAGATGTGTTTGTAAGCGAACAAGCTGTGATTGCTCAGCTTTTCAAACTCTTGGGAATGAGAGCCCTTCATCCTCCATGCTCTTGGCACAGCCTAAGGATGCAGACTTCGGCCACAGCTGAGTGCTGAGGCCTCTTACACAGTGTCAGGGTTTCAGGGGATCTGCAGTTCTCAGCAGACAAAAATCCTTCTGAATGGAGCTGGTTCTCCTTTGCCTTGCCCAGATCCATGGCAAAATCACAGAGCCAATCCTGACTGCACTGGGGCATATCCACAAAAGAGAAGGTCTATGAGTTCTGTGTCAGGAGACTGAAAGAGCCCAGTTCATTTCCCAAAGACAGCAGCCACTAAATAGAAATGACTTTTAAGCACTCCACCCAAACTACTTCCAGCTCTCTGAGCTATTCATAAGCACAAGCCCAGGTTCAGACCATGAAATCTGGCACCCAGAAGCAGGGAGTCCCTGGGTTCCTTATTCTTAAGTCATTCCTCTCCAGACTGGAAGGAGTCTGGAAGCACCTCTAAGGTGATTGAAGTGCCCAGACTCCTGGAATTCCTCAGTCAGAAACCTAAGCAGAGGCAGGATGAAGTCAGGCCATCTGTGACCAATTCTGACAAAGAGTTAAGTCACAGGGAAGTGAACCAAACCTTTTAAAAAAAGGAAGTTTCTTTGTGAATGTGCCCAGGGATCCAAATGTGGAAGAAAATTTTGCTCCTTCAGCTCCAGAGTGAATGAAAGCATTCACAGGAAAAAAAGAACAAGCAGCTTTTTTCCAGGGAAAGATTCCATAGGTTCATGGCCAGCAGCGAAACAAGTCGTCAACAAATGCAAACAGTGGCTGCTTTCTCTGAGACAGGGCTCAAATGTCACAGGGAGACTCCAACCAGGCCCCTGCACTGGAACCACCCTGCAGATTCCCACAGGCTGGGACAGCCTGGTCACTGCAAGGGCCAGGTGTAAGGCATGGGACTCAGCAAAAGTGTCCCTAAGAGTGCCACCACAAAGCTGCAGAAGAGCTAAGGGGAAGGTCCGGGTGGTTTGGGTGCTGCCCTTTGCCAACTAATGTGGGGATGACCACCGGGAAAATCCTGACTCCACACACGTGACAGATCAGTAGGTGGCGTAAGTCCACTCAGACCCTGGATCCGGGCCAGATTTCCAGAAAAAGTGTCCACGAGCTGATAACACTTCAGTGAAAAGGGGCAGTTCCCATTCCCACCACTGGCAAGCCTGGATGCCATAAACAACAACTGTCCTCTAATTCGAGAGGATTTAAAGAGCTTTCTGGCGCTCAGATGCAAGCACCCAACAGCCAGGAAGAGCAGAGCAGACACACTCCCTGCTTCGGGGGGAGTCCCCAGCGTTTCAGATGCACTCGTCCTGCTCACACAGCTGAGCTCCAGAGCGAGACCAGAGAGGACTTCAGGCACAGGGAAAGCGAGCCCTGAGCCGCCACGAGCTCCCGCTGCTGGCGGCGCAGCCTGGCACCGAGGAAGAGAGGGGGAAAGGGAGCAGGGATGGCAGGGGACGTGCTTACTATGTTGTGAGTCTTGGCAGAGATTGTCTTGACGCTGTCAGGGTCCCAGATGACCAGGTCGGCGTCGGACCCTACGGCGATGCGGCCCTTCCGGGGGTACAGGTTGAAGATTTTGGCTGCGTTTGTGCTGGTCACAGCCACGAACTGGTTCTCGTCCATCTTGCCAGTCACCTGGGGGGACACCACAGGAGTCACTGCAGGGGCCAGCAAAGAGCTGGCAACACAGCAGGTTCCCAAGGATCTCCACAGGGCTAAAAACATCAAGTAGAAGGACCGTGACAAGAAAATAACACGTTCCTGCAGCTCCTTCCCCTCTGAATGTGCAGCTGAAACGTAAACCCGCGACACGTGTGACCTACCACAGCCTTATCCCAGATGATGGACATCCTCTCCTCAGTGCCATTGGTTCCTTCAGGGATCAGGGTGAAGTTGTCCTTCCCAACAGCTTTCTGAGCGGTGTTGAAGGTACAGTGGGCACTGCCAGTCACTTGGAGGTCTCCACTGGGAGAAAAACAAAAGGTGTTTAAGGTATTTTACTGGCACGGGTATGCTCCTGAAGGTAAAACAGCTTTTTGCTTGCTGGCAGCAACATCCCTTGTTTCTTTACCCGTTTTCTCATGATGAATCCCATACGTTGTTTGAACACTGAGAGCTCTACTCACCAGGACAGTAGTGAGTTGAGAAAATCAGGAGTGGTCGGGTCAGGACTCAGTGGTGGGGACGTAACAAAAGCTGCTGCCTTTGCCCAGTTCTTGCTCCAGTAATGGGATCCATCGGTGCCCAAGCTGGCTGTGATGGGCTCTCCATACACCACGGTGCCTGTGGGACAGGGACACACACAAACCCCCTGTGAACACCAAGGAATGTGCACTTCCAGCCTGGCTTCCTGGCACAAAGCATCCTCCTGGGAAAGGACACACGCTGCAGGGCTGCCTGGTACTTCCTCTGAAGCATTAAATAAAGTAATTGCTACTGACCAGAGCTGGGAGCAGCAAAATGTGCACAATCCTTTACACAACTGCAGAGATTGACACTAATTAATTGTCCTTGAAATGGTTACTGTAAATATTCATTTTATCGTTTATATTCATGTTATTATTTATTTTTCCTGGGCCAAGAAGTTTGTGGAAGAGGCTGAGGGCAACTGTAAGGGCGTGAGGAGAGTCAGTCTGATCTAGAAGAGATGTGCAAGAAAAAGAATGAAAATAAAGAGTTTTTATAAATTAGTATGAATTAAGGACTTTCTAACAAGGCCAGGTTTCTTGAAGTACGGTCTGTGCCTAGACCAGGTGGGAGAAAACTCCTACCAGGAAAGTGTTTCTGATACAAAGAAAGCCCATTGCAAGGGAAATATCAGAGTTCCTGGTTCACAAATGCAGCTCAGGGGAACTCTGATCCCCCCAAGGCACACAGCAAATCTGTGGCAGAACTGGGAAATGGAACTGCGTCTCCTGACTCCGTCCAGTGCATCCTTCCTCCTCATTAACATTTTTGGAACCACATGAAGGAACAGCAGATCCTTAAGGCCAGGATACTCTGCAAGCTGGAATGCACCAGCACCATCTGCACACCAAGCAGATGCTGCAGCTTCAAAAAGCAGCACGAGCTGCCAGTCCCAGGGATCTGCTCACCAAATGCAGCCCCGCCAAAATCTGCTCTGTGCCCACCCACCTGCCCCCCAGCCCAGGCACTTCATGGGTTTGGATCTGCCTGCCAAAGACGTGGGTGGCTGAGATGCCCACCCTAAATGCTTCCATCAGGAGAGATGGGCAGAGGGACAACCAGAGCTGGTCAGCAGGGTCTCACACCTCACCACGCAGAGTGAAAAGACAGAGTAGCTCTTCTCACTATTTTGCCAGAGCTACTTTTATGTCTTTGGGGTCTCAAGACAGCTGGGAAAGAGCCCCCTAGCTGAGGCAGGACGATGATTAACTGGCTCCATGCTGCTCCCAGGACCCTGCTGACACAGGAGGAGCAGGACCAGCCTTTGCCAGAGTTTCCAGGAGCAGAGGAAGAGGCTCCCTGACATCACTGGCCACAAATAGGGTTCTGAAGTCAAAACAAGGCCAAACACACGCTGGCTATTAGTGGGAGGCCTCTTGTGGTCCAGCACATTGGGAGTATTGCTCTGCAGGGAGTGATGGTTTCGGGTCCCAGATCTGCCAGCGACAAAGTCTGCAGGCAATCTCCTCCATCCATAAGCCACTGGGAACATCTGGCTTTAAATAACGGCCGTTCTTTTCCATTTAACAAATCACTCCTGGTTTGTTTTCGCCTTGGATAGTCTTTGGTTAAGCTTCCTCTGTTGTTTGGGAGGGCAAGACCAGTGTGTGTGGCCCTCCTCGGTTACTGCACAGCATTTAACTTGAGTTACTTGAATAAAGGAACAGAGGATGGGGCACCATTTATACCCCAAATTCTCCTTATAAGGAAAAAACGCATTTTGAATGAAAACTGTGTGTTCTGGCTCGCTCAGGAGGCTGAGTGAAGTGAGCCCTGTGGATCATTCATCTGGGACAATCCCAGCACCTTTTGCAGGCAGGGTAACATCCACCCAAGCCAAGTTGTGTTTTATGGCTTTCTGTGATCCAAGTGTGTGGTCCCTCATCCCAACGCCCCTCTCTACTGCAGCTGGTAGTCTCAGGACACTGAGTGTACCAAGAAGGTGTTTCTGTTGATGCTCCATCTTTGTGGGGCACATGCCTTCAATATTTTATCTGGAAAAGGGAAGAGAGGCTTCCCTGGCTCTCAGGATACAGCTGCATCACAACATTAAGTTTTTTTCTGGGGGGATGCAACCTGCAGCCACATTGCCAGGTAAATGCATCTTCCTTCAGGATGATCCCCTATGATGGAGCTGGGAGAGAAAGATCTATTCCAAACGGCTTGAGCTGCTTCCACGAACAACCTTGAAAATCAGCCCCCCTCACCAACTCCTTTAACAGGAATCACGGGACCAAAATACTCCTGAGCCGATGCACAAACACCAACCTGTCTGCTGGAAATCAGCTCTTCTCTCAACAAACGCCCAGATGGAAAGTGATGTCATTTGTATGCCCATCCAGGCTTATTTAGGCTGCAGAAAATTAAGTCCGAGCCTTGTGAGGGAAGAAGCGGGTAAATCATCCCTCCTGGTTACTCACCCAACCTGAGCAGCCTAAAACAGAAGTGAAGGGCTCAGCTGCAGGATAAAGCAGCAGACAGCACTCACTCTGTGGGCAATCCTGACTCCTTGGAGGGCCAGGCAGCAGGGGCAGGGCTTGGGGGAAGCTCCTGCATCCCTCAGAGCAGTTCAGCTCCCTCACAAGCCTCAGTCAGGGAGGAGAGACACAGGCAGCAGCACCCACAGCAGGTCTGAGTCTTGCTTCTTGCAGCATCGCCAAGCAGAGTTATCAGAGGCAGGCACAACCCCAAACCTAACCCAGCCTGCTGATTCCAAGCCCTGCACGGGTGTCAGGCTATGAGTTACACCACATGGAGAGCATCTATTCCACAAGCAAGAAGCACAGCAGGCAGCTGGAACTGGTGGGCCTCTTTGGCCACTCCAGCTGAACACAGCAGGGCTTGTGAGTTCTGTCAGCAATCACTGCTGAGCCCAGGAACCTCAGCAGAAAACACCAAGGGAGAACCACGGCAGCTGGAAGGAGGAGCCAGCTGCAGTCTCCAGGGGGATTCACTAGGTGGAGAGAGCAGGGAATGACTGTGACATCATGAAGGCACACGGCTCGGTGGGGGAGGATGAGTGTGAATAGACAAATTCGGGGCTAAGCAGAACAAGCAGCTCCTGGCTCTGACACAACCACTGAATCCTTGTCTGTGGGAGACAAGGCAGAAGGAGTTGCTTGGGACCTTTTTAAAAAGAGCCTGGACAATAACACTGGAAAAAGAGACCTTTCCTGTAGGGATGGAGCTGATGTTGGCAGGAGCTGAAGCGCGTGAGCTAAGGAGGAAATAACTTACCCTTTTTCCTGGCTTGAGCAATGACATCAGCAGCACTTTTGCTCATCACCTTGGTGATGTACAGGGGGCAGTTGGTCTGGTTGGCAATGGTTATTGCCCGGTTCACAGCCTCTGCCTCCACCTGAGGAACAGAGGTGGCAGCAGGTCAGGAACACCCAACGGCACCCCAGTCACCCTCAGAAGCCACAGACCTTGCTCCCTCAGGAAACAGGGAGTGACAAGGCGTTTCCCACCTCTGAGCCTGAGAGGGCACAGTGTAATCACAGCAATTAAATGACATCAAGCTGCAGTCCCCTCTCATTACCACCGCTTCTCCGAGGCTGCTTCAGAGCCTCCCTGCCTGAACTAGAACAACACTCCAGGTGCTCAGGGTCAGAATGATTAAGCCCCTTCTTTAACCTAGACAAAAATAAGCAACTAAATGTTGACTCAACAAAACTGCTCCTGCTCCAGCCCACGCAGGAGGGAGATGCTGCACCACACACTCTGGGAAGCCACGTTTGCAAACAAGCCTCCTAAATTGTACCCTCCACTACAATCTCTGGCTTGGGATCTGACAGAGTGTGAACCACCCCACAAATGAACTGCTTTTCTTTGCGTGTGCACAGAGAATTAAGCTCAGCCAAACCCAGGGTCAGGCTGTAGCTGCAGCCTCAGGACGACGGGCATCACTCTGATTTTATGGATCACACGTCCTAATCAAAGGATCCTGATGGCAGCTTGAACAGACAGGTGGTGCTCACAGTGCCCGCTGCCAGCAATGCCACAGGCGTTTTCCAAGCTAACGACAGGAGAAACAAACCCAGAGCAATCCCCCACCCGATTCCCAACGCAAGGGGCTCCCAGAACCTCTCCCATGGATTCCGCTGGGGCTGGCACACACTCAGCACTTGTGAAAATCTGCTCTGCAGTGACTGATCACAGCCCAAGTGCCACAAATCATCACCTGTCCCAGAATACATTGCCCAGACAGGCTGTGTCTCATCCCTGGAAGTGTCCAGGGCCACGCTGGATGGGGTTTGGAGTATCCTGGAATAGTGGAAGGTGTCCCTGCCCATGGCAGGAGTGGGCCTGAGTGGGCTTTGAGGTCCCTTCCCACCCAAAGCAATCTGGGATTCTGTGACTGCTGGCTCTCAGCACTGTGCTTGGAGGAAAAGAACACCAGCTTAGGAATCGTGGCCAGGCTGACGTCCAAGTGTCCTGAACAGCTCTGCCCATGCCAGAGAAGCCTCCACTTGCACCCATGCCCTGTTTGCAGCCAGAACGCTCCAGGAAAAAGCAGCCAGGAGTTTTTACAGCAAACCAGCCCCTGCAGAGTCAGCGAGGTGGTCTCTGGGGCCCAAAGGGTTACAGCCCCAGGCAGGGAATGCTCACAAGGGGGTATTTGCTGGCCCAGCTGCCCCAGGCAAATGGGGAAGGCCGTGAGGGAGGGTTTTGCTCCAGGATGTTGGACCCAAAGTGTCACA
This sequence comes from Tichodroma muraria, assembly GCA_013390105.1. Lineage (NCBI taxonomy): Eukaryota > Metazoa > Chordata > Aves > Passeriformes > Sittidae > Tichodroma > Tichodroma muraria. The sequence continues at coordinate 10,688 of WAAG01006052.1, forward strand.
GCCAGCAGCACTCACAAGGGCTGAAAGGAAGAGCCAAGAAAAGCCCAGTTGTCCCTTCTGAGAGACAAGGGGAGGACTCAGACAGGCCAGAGCTTGCAGGCCACGGCCTCCCTTTGCAAACCCCCCACCAGAGCGGGTCTGTGCACGGCTCTGTCTCTGCAGCACCTGGGAACCACGTTTCCACTCTGTGCCTCAGTTTCCCTGCAGGCAAAGCAGGGATAAAACAACACACACCCCCAGACTTCTGGGCAGAAGGCCTTTGAGCAACTGTGAAGCAGCAGGAGAATATTTTCTGAACAAGGCTTCTGAATTCATGCCTTGTGCCCAGATGCTTTGGTGACAGGCACATAACAATAACCCTACAAGTAGTCCAAAGGGGAATGTTTGCAATTACCAGGATGCATTAGAAGCCCCAGCACAGCAGTTCTCTTGGGGAAAAAAAAAAACCAAACCAAAACAAAAAAAGAAAAAGACAGACATTTCCTGGAGCACTTGGACTGCTTGTGCTTCCAGCGTTTTTGTGGCTGAAATAAAAACAAAAAAAAGATGGATCATTGTGAAAAGTCATCACAGAATGCACTGGGCTGTGAGGGGGAGAGTTTTCCAGGAAGTGATGGGTGAGGCTGACTTGGGATGGTGCTGTCTTAACCCAGGCCCTGTTTTCTGGCTGGAATAACGTGCCGAACACTGTCACCTTGGCTCAGCCCACGTGACAGAGATGAGCAAAGCTAAACCCCTGGGTCAGCAGTGAAACTTAAGCCTCAATTTGAGCCCCCTGCCAGCCTGGGAATTCAGATGTGTGCACTCCAAGACACAAGTGCACGTGGCCAGCCCCTGAATGCTCCACTCTGACGTAATTCTCCCTGAAGTGAGTAGGAGTTTTGAGTTAATAAATGTTTTAGACTTGCTCAGCAGCTCCTGCTGGTTTGCTGCAGACGGAGGTCTGAATTAAGGAGCTCTCCTGCCAGATGCCAACCATCCTTAGGATGGGCATTGCATTCCCTAAGGCACCGCAGGAAAAGCCAATTCTAGCGTCAAGAGCACCCCAGAGGGATACAACAAACATCTCCTTCTGCTGAAGTCAACAGGAGTTCGGGATCTGCTGCCACCCTTGGAATCTGGCCTCTCTCACCAGCCAGCCCAAGGGGAGCTGGATGTTTTCAAAGCGCAGTCACTCCCGCGCTGCAGAAAGGGGGGGAGAGAAGCAGATGACATCGTTTCCTGCTCTGTTTCCTATGACTTCCAAGGAGGAGAATGTTGGACCAAACGCTCCCCGAGCCTGGGCAGAGCACAGCTGAGCTCAGCTGCATGGAGGCTGTCCCGTGTGACACCAGGCTCCGCTGAGCCTCATCCGAGCAGCCACGCGTCCTCAGGCTGCCTTTCTCCCTGCTGCACTGAGGCAGAGCACAGTCCTGCACAGATGAACAACCCATCCGTGCCTGGGAACCACACAACTCACACTTTACAGCTCCTGCTCCGTGAAGGATGAGCTCTTAAACAGCCAGACACAACCTGGCTGGTTTGATCCTTTAAGGCCTGGTCCAGATCCTTTAAGGTAAGAGCAGCCTTCCTTTGAAAGCAACACAAACTGAACTCCCTGAAGTGTCACACCAGCATCTGTTCCCACTCTCCTGATGCAGGCCAAAAAATATGTTGAAAAAACACAAATTGGACGGGTGACTGGAAAGCTCAGTGCAAAGTGTTTGCTCACAATTTGAGGAAGCAAAAGATCCCAGCTCCAGGGGCCGCACACAGATTCTGTGAGGATTCACTTACTGTCCAAGTGGAGCATTTTTTTTCCCCCTGGGCAAGAGAATGATTTACGTTCCCACTGAAATGCCTCTGGATGCTGCTTGTCTGAACCAAGGGGAGGAAATGGAGGGTGAGCATGAGGGGCACGTGTGGATTATCTCACAGCCCCAGCTCCCACATCTGGCAGGCAGCAAAGCCCCGGGATCTTGGAGGAATGAAAAGAGCTGCTTGCACAGAACAGAACAAACCTGAACCCCCCAAACCTGGAATGCCAGGTGAGGTGTCCGGCTTAGAGACAGTGAAGGACTGGGAGTGAAGAATGCAATGGGAACCAACCCCAAAGGCAAAGTTTTAAGGCTCTTTCATACTTCTGGGATTTATTTCAAAGGCTTAGAGGGATCAGGGTGCTCATCCCTGGAGAAATCCATGGGGAAATATGAAGGGTAACTATATTAAAGTGCAGGGCTAAGGCCTGAGCATGACCTCCCCTCTCTGGTACATATTTTCTGTGCTTTCAGCAAGCCACTTAATCCACTGCTATAAAAAAACCCCACCCCACTGGTAAAGTTTCATCAAAAGCAAATAATAAATATTGAAAATATTGACTAAAATAAATATTGAAAAATATCAATATGACTATTTTAGATATTCATATTAAATAAATATGAAATAAATATTTCATCAAATATCACAGTAATGGAAGTTATGGAAGTAAACACTAAAACAATTTAGGTTTATGCAATCTAAGGATTTAGGCATATATTGAAAAATTCTGCTAATTCACTGAAGTCTGATAAAATAACGACCCAGCGAGAAGCCCGAGATGCTGAATCAAGAAAGGACAGTGGCAGAATTCCACCAACATAACCCCAAATGCAGAAAAATCTTGCTTCCAGCCACATTCATCCCAACGTGAAGTACTTGACGGCAGTGCAGAGATGTTACAAACTGGGGAGGTGGGTAAATGCAAAGGCAGGGGGGCTCTCACCTCCTCAGGTCTGCTCAACACGTGCCCTTCAGGGCCCGTGATCCCCAGCTCCAGGATCCTTTGCTGCTCCTAAGGCAGAGAAGAAAAAAGAGCAGGGATGAGATTTAAGGCAACAGGGAGTTTTTCTTGCAGCACACACAGCTATTGGAAAGGGGCATGAGTGAGATCCTGAGCATCTGTGCTGGCTAAAAATCACCTGGGGCTTTGCGTAAGGGCCCTGCAGGAGACTCCTGTCCAACTCCCCTTGCTGAGAATAACCAGAGCTCACAAAACCTGGCTGATTTGTTCACAGGAGGTCAAGGAAACCTTTTATTTGGATTTTCTTCACACTGGGTTCACAGCCCCTCGACTTTCAGCACTCATTTGTGTCTACAAAATCATCTCTAAGATGTGACAAAATGATAACTCATGGAAAAAATCATCCTGCAGCTGGGCTCAAGGACCGTGGTGGGCTATTGCCCAGCCAGAGAACACAGAAATCCTCTGAGTGCTTGGGACAGTACACAAAATGAGCTGGAGATAAGATTAAATTGGACACATTATTAACATTTCTCCCTTGCTGCTGTTTGAAGGATAAACAGACCCCAAAAATCAGCACCCCGTGTACTGTAGGAAGCTACATCCCTTCCCACTCCCCCTCTTCTCATTCCATTTTGTTGCACACGGTCACAGTCACACCCAGCTCTTCACTTTTGGGGAGAGAGGCAGAGAAGTGCCCAATACCCACCTCAAACTGAAAGCTGCCACAAAAACCTGTTTTATCAGTGTCAAAGGGGATCAAATCTGCTGTACAGCCCTGCTCACACCCTCGATACAGCCATGCCATGCTCTCAAAAGCCTGGGTGGCTCTCAGTGTGCAAAGAAGGAGTTAGAATTTAGTCAGAATTAGGAGTCCCAGCGTCTGAAGCCAGTAACTCAGAGAACAAACAGGTCATACCTCAGCAATGATGTCACCGTTCTCAGCGTGCACTTGGGCTGTGGCACCAATGTCCCGGATCACGCTCAAGACCTCGTAAATCTGGGGAAGGATAACACACATCACAACAGGAACACACCTGTCGGGCAGGCCACGCCCCAGATGCCATCAGAAAAGAGAATTTTGCAGAAGGGAAAAGAGAAAGAGAAGCATTCAGCTATATAAGATGTGGATTGCTGGAGGGATGCAAACCGTTTTCATGCCTGTCACTGAATTTCCCAATTCTACAGCTGGATGCTGCTGATGTGGCAAAGAAGGATTATCCAGTGGCAGGTTTGGAGTATGGGAGGAAGAAACAGCAACAACTCAAGCCCCACAGCTGGATGATTTTAAAGGACTTGCGGAGTTGTACCTGTTTGATGTCTCATTTACTGGTGCCTGGCATGAAAAACATCCCTCATATCCGAGTGGTGGGGGCAGGTTCTCCATGGAAATCCAGTGTCTGGAGGTAGGAGCAGTGTGATTTCCCACTCCAGCAGCCAGGCTGAGAGGGCTCGGGTCCAGTAACCCCCAACTGGCGCCGTCAATGTTCCCTCATCCAAGTGTTTCCAGAGCCCTCAGAGATAACTCACACCCAACACTTGCAGGCATTCCTCTCCTCCCACACCTTCAGAAACATAAACTGCCCCTCTGAACAGCTAAATGGGCCAAAATGTGCCCACCAGAACTGCAAACAGGAGGACAATTTACTCCTTTCTAAGGTTCCAGCGATTCTACCACCAAAAGCCACCTTTGGACCAGGATCAGTTTTAGCTTCTCATCAGAATAATTACAATTAGCCCAGAGATCTCCCTGTCCTGCCCTGTGCAAAGGCATAAAGCAGCAATTCATAGAACTGCCACTGCTTCTACCCCGAAGGAGCTGGAATAAAACCTCCAACCTCTCAAAATGAGAGTTTTACCACTGCTTCCCTCAGCCAAGCCTTTCAGGGTTTGCTGTTGGTTGGGTTTTAGTTTTAATTAAAAATGCAATCTTCAAACCAGAGCTGTTGCCAATCTTAGGTACAGTTACACACATAAAGATTGGAACCAGGAGAGAGTGTCAGATTGCAGGATATTGAATTCAAACACTTATTTGTGACAAATTCAACACGAAGCCTTCCTTCCTACCTGAGAATCACTGAGCTGAAAGCGATCTTTGAAAGCCATGTACACCAAGAAGGAATTCACACCTGGGGGAAAGAGAGCACACTGCAGGTAAAGCCATGGAATACAACCCCTAAATCAGCCCCCAGCGATGATTCCATGGATGCAGCACTGTAGGAGAGGTTGAGTAACAAAATAAAAGCAAAAATGCACCTCACACAAAAGCAGAGACTGGGCCTGCCTGGCTGACCCCCCTCACCCTCCAGGGAGAACAATGGGAAATCTGTGTCTGTGATGTGTCCAAACTGACCCACTGATCCCGAGCTGGCTTTCCCTCTCCAGCCTTTGGAACCAGTAAAAACTCTCACCCAGCACGTGGGGGAAGCTCCCATTAGGGAATAAAATGCTGGGTTTTGAAACTACAAACAGGATGGAAAATTACTGCAGCCTGAGGATGAAACGCCAAGAAATTAAAGAGGGGGAAAACCTATGAGGTAATTTTATTCAGCTCTTCACTTCTAGCAGCCAGAGCTGGACTAGTCCTCCTGGGGCTCCTATTTCCCTTGTTTACAGCACTTTGGTGGCTGCAGGTATCACCAAAGCACTGAGGAACCTGAAGGGCCTGCACTGGACACAGGAGCTGCTCTGCACGGAAAAAGCAGGAGACTCACCTCTGGAAAATCAGTGCTGCAACACCAGTGTGCCCCAACCCCTGAGCCCTCTGCAATCCTAACTGCCCAGGCCTTCTCAAGGAGCCAGAATGGCCCAAAACAGCTTTATTGGGATATAACAGTAAAACGCTGCATGGGAGACAGCTCTGAACAACAGGGGATCCTGAAAAACAGGGAGGGGCGAGGCTTCCCTGAGCTTACCATGATCTTTAACCAGAGCTTCCATCTCCTCCTGGACACCTTTATGCCACTCAGTGATGTCCACGTGCAGGGAGTAGTCACAGCAAGATTTGCTGTCTGCCCACTCTCGCCACTGGTCAAACGCCGTCAGCAGGCTGGTCCCAGGCTCGGGAACCACGTGGTCAACTGGGAATGACAACCAAAGCACTGGTAAATGGCAGAAGCTCTCCTGGGTGCCCAGGACAGCAAGCACAGCTGTGCAGAGGCTGCTGCAAAAGCTAGGCATCTGTAAGTTTGAAATTCCTCAGTGGTTTCTAGAGAGTGCAGCCAGCGAAGTCAATTACGGAGCAGCAGCTGAAGGAAAATGAGTTGTTACTACAACAGAAGTGTAGCTGTTTACTACAGCTGTTGGTGCTACACATCCCAACCAGGAGCACCTTCCAGAGGACTGGAGGAAGCAGGACCAACAATCTGTGGTTGGAGAGACCTGACAGTGAGAAGGTCCTGCTGCCTCTGGCACCTGCTGTTTGATCCTCACACCAAATCCAGCAGCAGCTGGATTCACAGGCAACTGCAGGACAGCCCCAAAGGGTGACACAAGGGACCTGGATCTGAAGGTTCAGTGCTCCTGGTTTTTATTTGAGCACATGGAGTCTCTGAGATACTCAAAAGACACGGTGAAATAAAAGAAGCAAGTCAGCATCTCCAGTACTGAACTGAGAGAGTAGGAAAAGCCTGTGGGATTTTGGGGGTCACAAACTGGGCAGGCACTTCTGGGGAGGAGGAGAGGGCCTGGTTTGATTCTACATTAAAACACATAGAAAAATAAAAGCTGCTTCAGTTATCAGCAGAGAAATCCCAGCAGTTTATTTTTAACTTTACGGTGAGGAGCAGGGCTGCTCTAAGTCACAGCTGGGATGAGAGACAGACCCCATGGCTTCCACTCACCCTCAGGGCAGAACAAAGCTTTGCTTCACCCCCATGCAGACGCAGCAGCCAAGCTTTACCACTTTTCACACTGCCTGAAGAACCAGGTTCACACTGGGAAAGGCAGCCCAGCTCTCCCAAGCAGCCACGAGCCTCAGCCACCCGAGTCAGCAGAGACATCGCAGCTGCCTGAGCTGCACACGCACTCCAGAAAGCCAAGAGCTCACCCAGAACAAAACCCAGCCCGCCCTCTCCCCTTCGCAAGGCAGGCACCTTGGAATATTTGTGCTTTTCCAAAAGGCTTTTCCCCTGGAAGCGTCACAGCGAGGAAAGGACACGATGTGCACGGCCTTACCGCCTCGGCAGCTGTGGCTTTGATCACTTCAGGAGTGGCTAGTGGTCTCTGTGCCTGCTCCCTGCCTCCCCATCACAGAATCCCCTGGCATGAGCAGAAACTTGGGGATTCGCCTCCTTTCTGGCACCACCACACGGATGTGCTTTTCACCACCATTGGGAAAAGCAGCCCAAATATAACCAGACAATAAATCACCTGTTTTTTAAAAATATCATCCCATTTCTATTCCATGATCTGCTCCTCCCCAGTGGTCAGAAACCTTCTGCTAACTTCCAGCCTGAATTGTTCCTTGGCCAGTACAGAGCCCCTGTTGCTCTACCAAAGTTAATCTTTAGCTGAAGTGGAATGAACAAGGAGAAAAATAACATTCCCTTTGCTTTTCCAACGGGACATGGAGAAAGCCCAGGTTTACACAAATGCCTAATTAAAAAGCCCCCCAAAAAAAGCCCATTTAATCTCTAACACATCACAGGAATAAATCCATCTCCACTTGAGACTAAAGGCGCCCTCAGTGCTCTGTCAGCCCCAAGATGATGGATGGCTTGTGGGCACTGGGAATCCATTCTTGAAGGCTCCAGGGGGTGAACACAGAGTCCTCAGAGCCCAGCAGTGAGCCCTTGGGAATGGCTCTGGAATGACTGTGGTGCCTGGGATCAGGGCTTTATCACCACCTCAGCTCGTGCACCGCCCAAGGATGACTAGTGGGGGTTTGTGGGGGCAGTGGGGCCAGGGTGAGGGAGCTCTATCAGCTCTCTGACCAAATCAAACCACAGCTGGCTGCTGGAAGAGTCAGGGATGGAGGTGGTGGTGCAAGTGTGCAGAGAAGTCAGCTCCAGGGGTTGGGAATATCTCCTGTTGGGCAGCTCCCCTGAGCTCCCTGACAGCCGAATCCCCCTCCAGCCCCTTCGAAACACAGCACGCTTTCCCTCCACAGTGCCTCTGCCAGCAAACATTGGCAAACAACCACTGCCCCACATCCACTCAGCCCGGGAGCACAAGGAAAGCAACAGCCTGGGACTGGGCTGGTCTGAAGAGACTCGGGGAAAGGACCCAGCAGAGCACACCACGAGACAGTCACGGTGACAGGGACGTCCCTGGAGAGGGGCCCAAGAGCTGGGCTCCTGTACCTGACCCTGGGGCAGGATGGAAGCTACACTGCCACGGCAGGGGCAGTGGATGCTGCACAAAAGGCATGGAGAAGGTGGATGCAATCCCAAACCCTGGTCTGGAGGCAATTCAGACACAAATGGCAGTCTCCTTGATTCTTCCACCCTCTGTGCAACGGGAGGAGCCAAACGCGTCGCAAGATCACCGCCTACATCCTCTCATGTGAGGGTGGGGTTTTGGGGGGACCAAGTAAGTAAAAATGAGCCCAGATCCAGGAAAAAACAGTAGTCAAGGTTATTCTTCATCTGCTCTTGAAGGGACTGAGCTCTGAAACTGCTTCTGCTTGTTGAGATTTTGGAATTGCCCACATGCAGCTCAGAGAAGCTTCTTCCAGCCCTCAGGCACAGCTCAAGAGCACAGAGTAAAACAAAAAGCTTTTTCTTTCAGGTCCCTGTGCTCCAGAGCAGCACAAGCAGCCGATGGAAGCTCCATCCCACCCCGTTCCCACAGCCCCAGGCTCCCGGGATAACCCCCGGGGATGATCTGTGCCACGACCAGGACACAAGGGCTGACCCACCCCAGCTCACAGCAAACCCCTCAGTGGAGAATTTCCAGGAGGCTTCCCATGGGAAAAGCAGCGCTGTCCTGACCCCAGGGAGCCCCTTCTCCCTGGGAGTCCCATCCCACTGCCCCATCTTTCCTTCCATCACCTCGGGAACCAGGACTGTTCCATCCCTGGGGTGGCCCCACACCTGCAGGGCACACTCAGGACAAACTGCTGTGACACAAGCTGTCGTCACCCCTTTAATCCCTCCACCACCACAGCCTTGATCTGGTGTGCTTCCCAGCCCAGATGTTTTCTTCCTGTTGTTGATTACTTTTTGCTGTGCAAATGAATTCAGCTTGAGGTTTTGAGGTCTGAGAAGGAAGTTGCCAGCTCATTTTTAAACTCAAAGCTTGTTCCAAAAAAAGAAACAAAACAGAGAGGGAAAAAAAAAAAAAAAAAAGAAAAGAAAAGGAAGCAATAATTTAAGAATCATTTCATCAGTGCTGAAATCTTCAAAGGAGGAATTAAATAGCTTTGTGGGCCTTGTAGTGGCTCCCTGAATCTGAGTGAAATTCAGGACTAATCCTAATGTTTCTCTTTATTTAACACACTCTCAGCAAGGCACAGGGCAAAGCCAAGCTCAGGGTTACATTGGTTCCTCAGCTACAAGCAGAAAACGTTCTGTAGATTATCTTTTAACCTTTGAGCTGCAGAACCCAAAATGCAGCAGCCCAGGGCTGAAGGCAGACAAGGCTGTTACACCAGCAAAGGAGCTTCTTTTAAAAAAAATGCGAGAAAAGCTATTTTATACAGCACAAATAAACTAACCTTTTCCTTGTTAAACACTAACAGGATTCCAAAACACCTGGACAGTCTCTCTCCCAGACAATCCAAGCCCTCTGATTTGAGCAGCTGCGGACCCACCCGCTCCAACCCTAATCACCCAGACTCCTAATTGCCCTTCCCATGCCTGGCTTGGCTCTCCTGTCATTACACACAGGTGTATATACACAAGGTGCATCTGCTCCTGCTTCCCAGTGCTCCAGCCCCTACCAGCACGGGCCAGGGCTGCCTCCCTGCCTGCCCTGCTCAGCTCAGGAGCCTTCGCTCCTCCGGGCAGATGGAGCAGCTCAGGACTAAAGGCAGGCAGGGAGCTGAAGTGAGACAGCACTGGCTGATCCGTGTGGCTCCTCTGCACCAGAGCTGGCACCCAGCCATGCTGGAGTACTCTGAATCTCATGGGCCAAGCTGGTTGGATGCTGGTGGGGGAGATATTTGGGTGTGAAATGAAAGGGGAAGGTAAAAAGTCAGGGGAAAGGATTAAATGCTGCATGGGGAAAACAAAGCACTGCTGTTTTAACACAAGCATGGGAAGATCTACACAGGGTAGAAGTGCTAGCAGCACTTTATGGAGCGCCAGCATCACCAATTATTAACACATTCTTATCATATATTAACATAAAACCTGTACTAAAATCAGATCCCAGCACAACCCCATACACACGCAGGTAATTTTGAAGTTCACATCATTCCTACTGCTTTTTCACACAATTCACGGAATCATGGAATACCTTGAGCTGGAAGGGACCCACACAGATCGAAAAGTCCAACCCCAGATCATGTCCAACAACTGATTCCAGAAAGGGCAGCCTAAAAGCTGAACCACAGTCAAGGCTGGCCTGAAACATGTCCTTGCCTTCATCCAGCTGCTCCCAGACTTCAAAACCACTGCCACAGCCCAGTGAAAATGGTGCCAATCTCAGCTTTAAACAGTGGCTTTAGGAAATGTTGCGTCACATCTCGGCTCCCTTTCCCAAACTCAGGGGCTTTCTGCTCCTGAAGAGCTTTCCTGGAGCAGGGGGGAACCTGCACCCTGAGCAAGAAGGGAGATGGGCACGGGGGATCCAGCAGAAGGATGAGGAATTACCCAACAGCCTGCAGGATGCTCTGAGACCAGAGCCAGGAAAATCCCACATGATCTCTTTCTGGCACTTGGAATCTCCCTCAAACAAGAAAAAAACGCAGATGAAGAGCAATGCCTTTATATTTTTGACCCCTGCTATGCTCCAGAGAAATCACTGCCTCAGAGGGAGAGCCAGATCCAGCTCTATTGCCTTTCCTTGAAAACAAAACTCTGCTTTTGGGATGGATGTGCTCATGGGTGGGGATTAATGGGGTTTATAGCTTCCTGGCATTGTGGCATGTGCATTTTTTTCTTCTCTTTTGCATCCTGCCTCAGCTGAGCAGGCCTTGGCTTGCAAACAACCCCTTCCTGGAGCTTCTATTAATAGCCCTTGCTTCCAGCTTTCCCCTGGAAAGGATTTTTTTTTTTCAACTGGTTTAATTAAGTGTCATCCAAAGCATGCATGAAATTTTTCTGGGGCTTCAGCTCATGAATGCCACTACCAGAGAGGAGAAAAACTGTTTGAAATGGACAATATAAACATGAATTAGGGTCAGATGTTACCAAAACTGTGTATGTAATAAGAACCATGTATTCAGGGTTCCAGTTGCTATTATAGACTGCAGTTTTACACATTATTTCCTGCTCCTACCAGCATTAAATGTGCCTATTCGTTCAGAGGAGTTTATAAGGTGAAAATCCTTAACATTTAAGCTTAACTGTTAGCAGGCAGATCTCCCCTACCCAGAACCTTAAACAGCAGCTTCACCACTATAAACACATCTGCCTGTTTAACACGACTTAATCCCTACAGCAACTGCACGTGATGAAATCTGGTGAATTTATTGAGTTGTACATTCTGTCACAAGCCATTTTATTGAGAGGCTGTAAATAAATTCAGCCCTGGTAGTTGCACAGGTCCCTACTTAGAAGTCTGGAGCTGTCAGGCTGTGGCTGCAGGAATATTCTCCTGGCACTGCTGTGAAGTGGGAGTAATTCTGTGAAAGCAAGAGGAATAAAATCAATCTCTGTGAACTGAAAGCCAGGCCCTTGACTGACCCATAGAAGATTATCCCATAATCACAGACTTTATTTCATCCAGAGGCTTCAAATTCCCAGCTGGTAAAATATCACAATCCCTTCCACCTTTACTTATCATGACCCTTTCATGTGTCAAGGGATTGAGCTACCAAAAGCTGCCTCAACCAGTAACAAAGCTGTTCTCAGCAGCAAAAATTCTGATTTAAGTATTCAACTCGAATTTCTAGCTGAGCAGCCCTCACCCATCCAGAGACGTCAGCCCTTCTCTGAGCTCAAAAATTCCAAACTAAGTGATCCAGAAGAGCCTCACACCTCCTTTTCTTCTGATTCCATCCCAATTCTTCCTTTGAGCCATGGGTTATGGGTTAAGCTCTGGGTTATGGGTTTGATCTGGGAAAAGGAAGGACAGCAACAAAATGGCTTTGAAGGGAACTGCTCCATGGACCTGATGCACCTCAGCAGATGAGAAATCAAACGGAGGACTGTCTTCACATCCTGGCTCCAGCAACCAGATTTCGGCTCTGTGTATCTGTGGGGATTTATTCCCACAGTATTTTATTCTTGTTCCCTCTCCCCCGCCCCCCTAAGAGAAGACACCGGAATAAAGGGATTTATTCTGAAGAGTTACAGCCCTGCACAGAACAGCATTTATGGTGCTAACACAACTATCCAAGGACTGTTCTCCTGTACGTGCCTGCCAAACTCATAGCCAAGGCAGCTAAATGACATCACTTCTTGTTTTCTGTCAGTTCAGATCCAGTTTATAAGACCTGATGCAGAGAAATCAGAACCTGGACCAGGCTCAGAAGAATCAGACACATCCATGCTCCACTGATTACATTTTCAGGCTGCAGTGTTCCCTTATTCCCTCACTGATGTCATAGAGATATTTCACTTGCCCTCTCGGCTGATTACATCCAAAATACAATTAATAATTTGAGGCCAGCTGGACACAAACATAAAGAATTCAAACAATAATTAATAACCTCCCCAGCAGCTGGAATGGCAGCATATTAAGGTCAGATTAAAAAAAAGCTCCATCTATTCCCAATACAGGTTTATTGTGCATTTATTGTATCTCAGGAGGTCACCATGGCAGAGAGGGAGGGGAACCAAGTTCAAAAGAGACATTTAAGTGGTTCCAAGATTTAATCTGTCTTTTAGGCATTACTCCACACTTGAAGGCCATGAAAAGAGCACGCAGGACTTCAAAGGCTTCCATATGAACTGGTCTGTAAACCTTGAGGGACTGGGACGGAGAAAAACCTCTGTCTGCAGCCATGGCTTTCAAGTCAAGACAAAACACCAGAATTAACAACACATCCAAGGGGCAAGAGCTGAGCAGACACAGGACAAAAGATCACGTGCAGGGAGTGAGCTCTGTCCCTCCCAGGTCACTGGAGATGTGTCCTGCCCCTCAGGCTTTTTCCACTCGCTGCGAAGCTAGAACAGTTCTGGATTTGCATTGTTATTACCAAGTTTTGGATTCTCACTTTTATTTCATGGCCCAGGGTTGTCTCAGGGGCTTTGGAGATGAAGAGGAACACGACTGCAGGATACCAGTTTTTATAATGGAAATTTGTGGTGGCTCTGAGAGGGCTTTGTGTGTTTGGGATTAGAAAAGTTGTTTTTTCCACCCCAAAAAATAAACTAAATACAAAGAACTCCGATTCTATGCAAGCACTTTTTATCAGTACGGCTTGTGAGAGAAACGGGGAAAAGAAAAACCCTGTATTTGTCAAATAAACACCTCCCCTGGCTGGACGAGGACCAGACACTTCCTCTCCTCGTGACTGTGACAAGGTAACATCATGTTTCGAGGAGGAAGCTGTCATCCATCACCACCAAAGCTCCGCCGCTCCTGCTGCAACACCGGGAGTCCCCGGCCCGCTCCCACTCAAACCCCTGCCAACCCTCACACACAGCTGCAGGCAAGGACGTGAGGGCTGAACCAGACCTAATGTTCACGTGTTCCTGGAGAAAACGTGGTGGGATGTGGCACGGAGCTGCAGCAGAAGCTGTTTTCCACCAAAGGACAAGGATCGAGCAGCACATCCGCCCCTCTCACAGCCATTTCCTGACCACGCCGGCCCATCTGCTGGTGTTCTCTGCCTTCTGTGGCACTGACACTGCCTGCAAATTAGCTCTTGTGCTTCCTGAAATCATTAACCTGTAGGAGGCCCTAACTAGATTATCCCCAGTTTAAACAGAGACTCCTGTGGCACGCTCCCCAGCTGCTGAGCTTCCCCCTCCAGCTCTGAGCCACTCCAGCCTGGCCTCACAAGCTCTCTGGTGTCTTCCTAGATCCGAGAAGAATCCAAGCTGTGGGGCACAAAGCAGCACCCCTGGGCACCACCTGAGCTGCCCAAACAGACACACCCAGCCAGTGGCAAACTGCTCCGGGAAACTCCCACACACAAAATCTAACTTCTGTTCTTTCCATGCACCAAGTCTTTAAGGGCAACTGTTGCTTTCTACACCTCAGACCAATCTCCTGTCCCAAACACGGAAATAGAAGGAAATTCTTTACTACAAGGGTGGAGAGGCCCTGGCACAGGTTGACCAGAGCAGCTGTGGCTGCCCCATCCCTGTCCAAGCCAGGCTGAACAGGGGTTGGAGCAACCTGGGAGGTGTCTCTGCCCATGGCAGGGGGTGGGACTGCCCCCCACGGGGCACAGGGGATGCACTTTAAGGTCCCTTCCAACCCGAACCATTCTGCAATTCCATGAACGGCCGGAATTGCCCCTGGATGTGGGCAGGATGGCTCAGTGGGAGCTGCTCCATACAGCTGCCAGCTTCCCCTTCGTTACAGAGTGTTTGCATGGCAGAAGGACAGACTGGTTCAGAGTCCTGAACTCTGGTCCCGGTTCCATGGCCCAATTCTACTTCCAAGAACACCCTGCACATCTACGTTTTTCTCAGCTGTGCTACAAAGAGACTTTCCAAAACTTTTTCCATTCACAGTGGAAAAAGACTCTCTGTCCATCAGGCTGTAAAGTCCTTTGCAGCCCATGAGTAGCCAAACCCTTCTCTTGGGACACTGATACTAATCCTGAGAAATCTTACCTGAAGTAAAGAAAAGCCTGCTGGGAAGTACCATTAACTGACATCCACTCCGGAATGAGATTTTTTTGAAGCAATATTGGAATATTTGAACAGAGAATCCTGTGACACAGCCCCTGGCTGCTGAACTGGCCCTGCCTGGCTTTTCAAGGAGTCTGGAATCTTGCCAGGCCCATGAAGAACCCCAGTTTGGAGGCACAAACCACTCAGGGTGCTGTAGTTTGGGAGCTTCCCCCCTTCCCTGCACCAGCCCAGTGCTGTGCAATAATTCGGGAGGGCTCTCCAGGAACTCCTTTCCCAGCTCCTGCTGCCTGGAGGCTGCGCCAGGGAATTTCATTCATATGTAAAACACCACCACCGAGTCCCCCAGATTCCAAAGATATCCATATGTAGCTGCTCCTAGGGACAAAAGCAATGTGGTGGAAACACCCCCGGACAAGTGGCCGAAAGGGAAGCTTCCCACAGCTGAGCCCTTTTTGGGGGGCTCTGAAAACCAACCAAAGCACCTCCAGTTAATATCTGCACGGGAAATCTACGAGTTCCTTCTTTTACTTAAAATAAGAACCAAAAGCACTTTCCTGTGGATCTGCAGATGCCAAGTGGGAAGGACAGGGATTATCTCCTTGCTTCCAGTGGGGCCCACATCAGCTTCTCAGGTAGCTCTTCATAAAAATAATCACTTTTTCCTTACGATATGAGGCTCTAGGTCAACTTAATTAATTTGAATTAAAACCACAACCCCTCAGCAACAAAGGCATCTCCCATTATAGCCAGCTGGCAACCAGCATGGAGAAATGGAAAGGCATTCCCGTGCTCACAGAGGGGGTCCCAACACCAACTGCAGTGTACCAAGGGAAGAAAAGAGTTCTCCCAGAAGCCATAACTCCTAAATATCCATCCCCGCATTCCTCGCAAATGCACAGGGCTTCCATGGGAGTGAGGGCTGTGAAGAGATGCAGGCACAGCCCCAAGCTGCTAACAACTGGCAGTTCCTGAGTGGGATTAAAGTGTGCCAGACAGGAGAAGCTCATTTGTATTCCGCAAACATTTCTCCCTCTCACCAGAAAAATTAAAAAAAAAAAAAATCCAGTTTCTAAGAAATAGGCGGGATCTGTGAACTCTGGAGGCACGGAGGGGCTGAAGGAAAGAGGGAAAAAAGGCTCTGCTGATCGAAGATATATCAAATCCCACCCCACAGGAAGCACTCCAAATCCATCCCAAGTGGGGAATCCTGAAGCTGGTTACAGCCTTTGCTTCTTTCAGGCTCCACTTGCTTCCCTCCCATGGCACACAGAGCTAATTCCCAACGTGGAGAGCTGAAAGGTCCTGCCTGACCAGGGCGTTCTCTGCTGAGTCAAGCTCACAGGAAGGCAAAAGCAGCCAAGGGGTTGAACACTGGTGGGGAGGCAAAAATTCCCTGTCCAGAAAAACAGGCCAAGGAAAGAGCTGGAGGCACCACTTCCTGCTGCTTCTTTGAAGACCTTGTCAAGACTTGAAGGTGATTAAGACACTTTATCTAGCAAGGTTTAACACACGTGCCCTGAAAACCTATCACAGGCAGCTAACGATGTTACACGAAGCAAGGTAATATGGATAATTTCATATCTCATTGGTGGATAATTTCATTTCATTTTGTAAGAATTTTCTTTCCATCTGCAGCAGACCTGGAGGAGCCAACTTTGACACCTGCCCCCACGAAAACATCGTGTACATTTTCCACTGATGTAAGCGGCTGGGTGAGACACAGCTCATCAGAGAGACCCCCTGGCTCTTTACTTCTGTGTCATCTCTAAGGCCTGGAACTTGGGGATGGGAGCACCGGACACAGAAAGCAAGAATTTGGGGATTTTGGGGACTTTTCACAAGGGCATGTAGTCAGCAGGACAACAGGGGTGGCCTTAAGCTGAAGGAGGGCAGGTTTAAATGAGGTATTAGGAAGAAATTCTTTATTATAAGGGTGATGAGAGCCTCAGCTCTCCACCATCAGAGCTCAGGTTCTCCATCCCTCTAAGTGTCCAAGGCCAGGCTGGATGGGGCTTGGAACAACCTGGGATAGTGGAAGGTGCCCTGCCCATGGCAGAGGGTGGAACAAGATGCTCTTTAAGGTCCCTTTCAACCCAAACCATTCTGTGATTCTGTAAGAAAAGCACTTCAAAGCAGCTCTTCAAACAGAAGAACTCTCGCCCATGCAGTGGGAAAGCAGCACCATTGATCCTCAGCATTAAATGGAATAAGAGGCACTAACTGCTATTGCAACAATACAGGTTAATTTCTCCTGAAATCCCTCTTTTTGGAAGCATGGAGAAATCTAGGTCAGTCACATCTGCACTGTCAGAGCTGCTGCCACTCCAGCACTCGTATGTGCAGAACTAAACCAAGCTCCAGCACGTGTGGAATTGCTTCCATCCCCTCCTTCCTGCACAGGGAGGGGCTGCAGCAGAATGGGTCAAAACAAACAGGAGGGGACGCCTCACCTGCTCTTTAAAAAAGCCAGCGATGCCAAGAGGCAGAAGGATGGGAGAGGAGGAGGCAGGAGGATGGCAGAGGAGGCAGGAGGATGGCAGAGGAGGCAGGAGGATGGCAGAGGAGGCAGGAGGATGGGAGTGGAGGAGGCAGGAGGATGGCAGAGGAGGCAGGAGGATGGCAGAGGAGGCAGGAGGATGGCAGAGGAGGCAGGAGGATGGCAGAGGAGGCAGGAGGATGGCAGAGGAGGCAGGAGGATGGCAGAGGAGGTAGG
>WAAG01006052.1:28030-39303 GCA_013390105.1 Tichodroma muraria
GCATGATCGTAGAGAAAGCAGGCGGATGGAAGAGGAAGAAGGATGAGGGCAGAGGAGGCAGGAGGATGGCAGAGGAGCAAGGGGCAGGATCCCTAGCAGCTCTGGGGAAGGAAAAGATGGGAAAATAGGGAAAAATCTCCTGACTGACTCAAAAAAAACCCCAACAAACCAGCCAGGCTGGACTTCAGCCCAACCCTGGGGCCAGTGATTTCACCCTCCAGCACTGAGGGGGGATGACAGCCCAGCTGAGTACGTGACAGCCAGCTCTGAACATCCCACCACACCACGGGCCCCCGCGCCAGCCCAGGCACAGCCACACGGCTCCCAGTCCTCGTGCTCCCTCTGTGCTCACAGGAGCTGCTCCCCAGCACAGAGAGGTGGCAGACAACAGCTCCAGAGGGTCACCCCCCACCCCTCACCCCCACCCGAGGTCCGCAGAGGTGTTTGCTCCCGTCGCTCTGGCAAAGGGACATCAAGGGCTTGGCAGATCCCCCGCTGGAACCCCCAGCAGAAGGATGGGGATCCCACCCAGCACTGCTGGGATGCTGGGAACAGAGCAAGCCCCAGGAGAGAGGCTGCACGACCTGCTGCAGGCAGAGCCTAATGGACTTAGAGGGGTTTAAAAGCTTGGGAAGAGGAGCTCACACCAGGGAACTGCCCAGCTCTGCTTACAGCCCCATTTTCCCATTAAGGATTTTAATTCTGCCCTGAATGAAAGGCACAAACACAGCAGCAGGAAGCTAGGAGCTGGTGAAGCAAAGAGATTTAGGGTGAATCAGGGCCAAGGCTGGTTTTGGGGGTGTAAAAAGGACCAAAGGGGGCTGGAGAGAGGAGGGACAGGGCAGGAGGGACTCTGCACCCCCGTGTGGCAATGCCATTATTCCAGTCACAGAGAGCAAGGATTCTCGCTCATACAAATCCCCAAAAATGTGTGTGGGCATTTTCACTACGTTTCTAGAGAATTAAACATTTCTTTGGGGTAGAAGAACTGCTGCCAGAAAGAGAAACGAGCTCCAGAGGCAGGGCAGCCCATCTGCAGGGCTGCTCCCAGGGCACAGTTCCTCTTTATCTCTGGCTGCAAAGAGAAACAGAACTGGGGCTGGTGCCTGTGGAACAATGCAGTGCTGTGTACACACAGCCAGGGACCTGGGGAGACACTGCAGCTCTGTGGCTGCTGCTCTTGGATGCAAAACACTTGGTTTTGTAATTCCAGCTCGGCCACAAGTCCCTGCCTGACCACTGCTGTCACCTCCTCCTGCCTCTGCTTCCCTCCTCCTCCTCCTCACCGTTCAGACTCCAGACCAGCACAGGACTAACCCTGAGAATATAAAATAAATGCACCCACTCAGGTAGAATAGGATCTAACCTCCACTGGTGGGTTTAAGTACCACTCCACACCCTCATCCTGCCTAAATCCCACCTTAAGCTATCACAGAGACTTTCAGAGAGTCTGATCTCCTCTGGGGCAGCTTCATTCTCTGTCACACTCAGATCCAAACCCAAGAGGTGAGGAATCATTACTGACTGGAAACATCTGCTTCCAGCAAGGTGGTGACCTTCAGGGAGACCTGGTGTCACCTCACTTCGAGTTTGATTGTGGCTGGACAGCTCAAACCCTGCTCAAACCCCTGCCCTGCTGCCACGGGAACTCTTTAATAGCAGGGTCAGGAATTAGGGAGCCAACAGCAGCCCATGTGAGGCTCCCCTTCCTCTTCTGAACTTCCCAAGATCCACAGGCTCCCCTCCCCAGCCTTCCCTCCCCATGTCATTAGGATAACTGCTGCTTGAGTTCAAAAGGCTGCTGGCTTCCAAGCCACCAGGCCAGAAAAAGCTATCATTTCTCTCACTGTAATTTCTCTCTATGATTATAACAGTGGTTGACTGAGTCAAGAGAGGCAATGTCAGCAAGAGATTTCACCCAAGGACAGCAGATAGCAGAGAAGAAGCAGAGTATGGGAGGAGGGGCTGAAATGTGTGTGGGAGCTGGCCTGGATGGATGGAGTTCTCACTGGGACATTAAACAGGCTCAGGGATCAGAGAGCCAGTAAATATACAGAGCTTAACTTCTTCATCCCTTCTGCAGGGCTGGGAGAAGAGAGACAATCCTGCCCTTGCTCAAATCAGGGGGAGTTTTTCCACTGATTTTGATGGGGATTTCACCCATCACAGTTTATCAGCAACCAAACCCCGACAGGCTCCGAGAGGCCACCCTGTTCCCAGCAGGGATTCTTCCTCCTCTAACAGCTCCAGGGACTGGGTTATATCCTGGGGTGTTAACCTAGCTCAGGTTGGGCAAACAGGGGCTCAGAAACAGCCATGTCTCGTGCAGAGCCAGGCCCTGGGCCTCGATGAGCCTCACGGGTCCCCTTCCAGCTCAGGGTGGTCTGTGAGTCTGTGAAAAACGCCATTTCTAGCTCACCAAAATTTTAGCCTCTCGTAAAGGACAACTTCAGACAGAGCCCTCTTCCAAAACTCCGGGAGGACTGTTCTCCCTCCGTGGAATACAGGGGAGTTCAAGTGAGCAGAACAGACTGGAGCATATCTAACACTCCTCTCTCCTTCAAAATTCTCTGCGGAGCACTCTGGAATTCTCCTTTCAACTTAATGCCCAAACACTGCATTCTGACATTTCAAAAGGGCGAGAATCCAAGTTTTTTTTCCTGGAGCCATGTTATCCTAAAGCCCACAGGGAGGGCTGTTCAGCTGACATACCCACACCAATATTGTTTTAAGGTGGGGACTGAGAAAAGGACTGTGCAAATTGTCACTGCAGAAAAACAAAGATATCACAATACGTCATTTCAGGCAAAACCAACTCTGTCTGCTCCTTCCTTAGCAAAGTCAGCTGGAGCCTTGCCTTTGGCACTGCAGAGGGGAGAGACAGAAGGATCATAGCTGGAATTCCTGCTCAGATGGCCTCAGGGGAGCCAGCAGAAAAAGAAATCAGCCCTAACTCCTGAGTGGAGCAACCTAGGGAGGGCTCAGGAAAGCAAGGGACAGAGAGACAAACAGGCAGATTCGGATCCTCACCACCAGCCCCTTCTCCCTGATGGGCTGGGAATTCCTGGATTGGAGCTAGATCTGCTCCCCACCAGGATAAATCCCACCTGGTGCCACAAAACCCCCACAATTTTTCCATTTGACACCAGGACCCACCTAACTCCCCCTCCCCGATGCTGCAGGGATGAATTTAGAGGGGAACAGGCAAATGAGGACAGGGCTTGGAAACGACAGGTTACATTCCTGTGCTTCCCTTGGACGTGTCTGCCGTCAGAATTAAAGGGGCAACCTGAATTTGATCTGAGCTGAAAATGAGGTTCACCAAAGCAGATCCTCCAGGTGAATTCCTGGCACCGCAGATCAATGCCAAAACTCACCAAAGTCAGAATTTCACCCACAATTTTTATAAAACAACCATCAGTGGAAACCTATCCGAGGTTCTTGGTTCAATTTCATGGAAAACTGCATGCAAAATAAATATTTCCCTAGAATGACTGTAAAGTAAACAGCCTTAAAGTGCCCTCCTGCACAAAAATGTGAAACAAATTGAAGCATGAAGCTGAGGAAGCTGCTTGTGTGCCCAAGTGAGGGTTATGCGTAAAGCAGAGAAACAGATGGAGTAAAGGTATTTGTAAATAAATCATACAGTTTGCTTAAAGCACTAATGAGGAAATTGGGTGGTTTCTTCCACAAACCTCACATCCATAAAAGAGAAGTTTTTTCCTAAAAAAGACTGAAGAACAGAGACACAGCTGGATACAAGTCCACGGGAGGAGCAGACTCCCTTTGCAAAATCCCAGCGTTTAAAGCACACAGTGAGATAAGAGTGCCATTTTCAGGCTGCAATTTGTGATATCATGAATCCAGTTCACTAAATATTGTCCTGTTTATCATAAGAGAAAAAATGCTGCCATCCACCACAACTCCCACCTGCTCTGGGGAAGCCCAAGGGCCACCCACCAAGAGAGTGTTCACCAGGGTTTCACTGTGGAAAAACTTTTTGCAACTGCTGTAATTTTGCTCAGAGAAACAGCTGAGCTGACACAGGGCAGAAGCTCCGAAGCTTTGAAGTCTGCTCTGGATCATTTATCCTGCTTTCCACTGCTCCAGCTGCTGATTCCCACCCATCAGAAACGTCTCTCCATCATCCTATTTAGTCCAATTAGTCCTTGCTGCAGTCTTAGGAAGATTTTCTTTTGTTGTTCAGAGATGATTTTGTAGTTTGGTGTCTTAATCTGAGATACTCAGGATGGTCAAGTTTAATCACCAGCCTCCTCTAAATGCTTTGGCCACGGTCATAATCCAAATTATGCTCATTTTCACAGCTGTAAAAGGAGAAATTGCAAAATGGGGTATTCTCCTCCCACCTCCCTAACTCAGAAAAGTGTTATCTTACCATTAGTGAGGTATACAGGTACTACAGCCATAAAGGCAATAAATATTTACACACATAAAGGAT
Source organism: Tichodroma muraria (assembly GCA_013390105.1). Lineage (NCBI taxonomy): Eukaryota > Metazoa > Chordata > Aves > Passeriformes > Sittidae > Tichodroma > Tichodroma muraria. The sequence goes on from WAAG01006052.1 coordinate 32,490, forward strand.
TTCTGAAGCAGGAAGCCCTGCAGATGCAAAATTAGGCAACCAAAGTAAAGGGCTACTCCAAAAAAAAAAAAATTTGCCAAACCAGTTTCTACTTTCAGAAAGTGCCACTGAGGGGAACAGTGCTGCTGAAAGGTCACATGCAGATGACAGAGAATGTTATTTTGATCTAATTCGACTTAACAAGGAAGAACAAAACAGTAATTCAAGTGTGAACCAGGTGTACTCCTAAAAAAGGAACAGCCAACGAAACAAAGTCAATGAACTGAGGCTGAAAATAAAGAACTGTTTCAGTGCTATTGATTTAAATTGACAGCAAAGATTTGAAGGAGAACTGGGTATCAGTGTGCACAAAGGGACCATCCACAGCCACATCCCCAGCGTGGGTGAGGTCATCTTCAGACACAAACCTCACACTCTGAAGTGATAATGCTATGAAAAATAATTTCCCGGGTGATTTTAAGATTATTTCTTTGAAGCATCAGACCAAGACCTACTTCCAGTGTCCTGTCAATCTATTCAAGTCCACCCACCAGGCCAGGCATCAAGGACTGCTCACAATCAAGCTCTGGGAGATGAGGATGTTCCAGTCCACGTGGAGCTTGGTTTGAACTGAGGAGAGTTAAGCTGGTTCCTGGCTGTGCCTAAGATCCCTTCATACCCATGGACTGGACAACACACTACTACCAGTTCTGAACCAGTTTTTTTAATTCCTCTATACCTGAACTCTCCTCCTGAGGAGTATCAGCAGCTGAGAGTACATGAAAGACTGTGAGATGCTGGGATTCTGGATCACTTCACACCTTTATCCCTCATTCCCACATGCAGCACCAGAGCCTGGGACACCGTGGTACATTTTTACACCTGATCAGCTGCCCTGCAACAGAGGGGTTTGTTTTTTTCCTCTGGCTCAAACAAGGTTACAAGGTTATGACTTGCTTGTGGAGTTTTAAGATCCTGTGGCCAACATAAGCAGGGACTTGCTCCAGACAGCTTGGAATTCATTCCTGAGGCATTTTAGAAGGGAACACCAAGAGTGGTTAATCCTGCTGCCAGCACAACAGTCAGTCTGCCTATCTTTTCTTATTTTGAGGTATTTTCACTTCACAATTCCTCTCTTTCTCCAAGGGAGGAGATGAGAACAAACGGAGCTACGTTAACAAAAATCCTGGTGGCTAAAGCAGATCCTGAAGTAAGTGGCCCTTTTTTCAGACAGGCCAAACACTGGCACCAGGCTTGGGTGTGAGAAATACAACAGATCCCTCTCCACAGACAAGGGACCAAGGCACAGGAACGCGGGGGACCCGCTCCTCACTCTGGAGCCAGAGGCCACAGTGACACTGGCTCCAGCAGGAGCAGACCCAAAAACCTGCTGAAGTCACAAAGGAAATGAGTGACAGGTGAAAGATGGGAAAATCCTGGGGTCCTGCTTTTCCACCCCTACTCCCACAAGCTTCTCCCAGCAACCTGGCCGAACATCACCCACTGGTCCAGAACAAGGTGACTCCCACAGCTCCCATTCCTACCTGGGAAAGAGAAAAGCCCAGCTCTGCTGGAAGAGGAAAGCAGGCACTTACTGATCATGGTGGTGCCCCCGGCCAACGCAGCCTTGGTCCCTTGGAAGAAGTCATCAGCAGAAGTCATCCCCTGCTCTGGCATCTGGAACCGGGTGTGGACGTCGATCCCTCCAGGAATCACCATCCTGCCGTGGGCCTCGATGGTTTTCACTCCCCCTGGCACAATCAGGTTCTCCCCTATTTGCCTGGGGAAAGAGGTTTTGAGGAGCAGGTCAGGCACACCAGGTGAGCAGCCTGTAAACAAACACCTGTGCTACTGAGCCTAGCTGCAGTTGTCTTTTTCCATATAAAGCAGGGCACAGGATCAGCACGCACAGGGCTGAGGGTGTTTTATTCCTCCCGTGGAAGCGGCTGCATAATGGTGAGTGAAGCGTGCAATTCCTGCAGGACTCTGGGCAACATTAAAGGAAGGAGCCCCTCTGGTAGGGGCTGTGCAGGTCATGGATGATCACTGCACCAAGCACAGCTTTACTGGGGCTGGACTTCCTCAAGCAGCAGCTCAGCACTTGATTCCAGCTCTCTAACAGCAATTTCAATGTTACCATTGGTTTGGGAGCACTGGAAGAATTTTTGCTTCTGTATTTTCTACCTTCCTCTCATGTGTAAGAATTACAGAGTCCCTACACAAACGTAAATTCAGGCAGGTATTGGTTACCAAATTCTTGGTGAGACCCTCAGAGGTCTCTCCAGTCCAGCTCTTCACAGACCTATTTTTAGCAGTGCAGTAGTGGATGCAATTAATTAGCTGTCTCTGGCTGGCTCCTTTAACTTTTAACCTTGATTAAAAAAGCACATGTGCTGGCTGTTTAGCCAGAACTGGAAAATTCCTTGTTTGTAACCTCTGGCTTCTCCGTTTTTTCCTAGTAGTAATTTTCCAAAGAAATCTGTAACACATTTAATGTGCCAGGAACACATGTTTCAGGCCTGAAAACACGGAAAGAGGTCTGAACCTCTTCCACTACAGGGTCCTTTTTCACTTGAAGGGGGGTTGCAGTGATGCTTGCATGGCAGACCCAGAGAAGTCAGCACTGCAAGAGACTTCCAGAGGTCACCTAAGTCCAGCCTCCAAGCCTAAAAGAGAATTAACTGTGTTAGGATGCTGAACTCTGGATTCAAAATATCTGAAGTCATCAGTGAAACTTTACAGCACAGATAACTTCAAACACATGTGTAATCTCAGCACGGGGCTGCTCACATGGCTAAAATTAAGCACATGTAAGTACCTCCTTGGAGCCAGCAGGGTTTGAGCCCAGTTGTTTATTTATTCAACACCCTGCTTTTAAAGCTCCTTCATTAAAAACCAGGATAGACATGGAAATATTCATTTTTCACTGCAATTTAATAGAGCTGTCCGAGATTAAGCTATTCCAGCCAATCTGCAGTGCACCTCTGTACATCCCCAATCCCACCAGGAGGCTTCACTTACTTTATCAACCCATCCTCCATGTAAATGTCTGCATAGAAGGACTGGTCGTCATTAACTATTTTACCACCTTTGATCAAAAGACGATCGCTCTACAACAAAAGAAGCACAACACAAGACACAATTATTCAGTGGGAGAGCTGACAGTCTGCAGTGTCACTCCAGAGATGAAAGAGGAGGGAAGGCAACAACCTCTGCATTATTCACCAGCACACATCAAAACACGAGTCAACCGCTGCACTTTCAACTGGAAAGATAAAATGCTTTATTTCATCCGCAAGGCCTTTCATCACTGATGATTAAAAAAAAAAAAATCAGAACGAGGAAAGAGGTGGGTTCCAGTGGTCTTGTCTACTCTGGCAGCTTCACTCCTACCTGAAGCCTGCCACCATCACCTGCAGCAGCACTAAATAACACTTGGAGGGATGTGTTAGAACCACATCTCTTTTTTTTTTTCCCTGCCTTGGTTGTACGCAGAATTTCCTATATGCACCCACACAGTGGAGTCACTGCTTGGCTCAACGTGAGTCAACTGCTGTCAGGGAAATGGCCCAAAAGTCTGTTGCCAGGGGTTACACAACACAAACAAACTCCTTTGGTCCAATTTAGTGATGTCTCGATGCAGTGGATCAAGAGCACCACTGCAGAAGCAGATGGAAATATGCACGTATTTAGCAAATTAGGGTTAAGGGAAGGATACAGAAAACGGTTATTAAAATTTCCTCAAATTAGAAGACAGTTTGGCAGGAACAGAAAGGTAATTATGAAAAGGCAGCTATCAAGGCAGTGTGATTTTATCCCAGCCCAGGTTACAGCTTGCTTCTGCAAGATTTTAGGTCAAAAACAAATGTTGGTGTTTGTTTTGTTGATTTTTTTTCCAGTAGGTACAAACAAGAGTGAAACCCGCTGCAGAGCTCCTGATGGGGAGGACAGTCAGAAGTGGCTGCTACATCCACCTGGTTCCTTCATTCCCCACATCACAGATGCATTTTTACAGCAGATGAATAATTAAAGCAAAGCACGTACATGCTGTGAGTCTTTGGTTTAAACCACACCTTTGGCCCTCAGATCTGCGCTTGTACTTCCTCTGATTCTTTCCTCCCTCCTCACAAAAACACCTTTTTTGTGAGGAAGAGAACAAAGTGATACCAGCTCAGCCGAAGGCTGGGGAAATCAAAAGCTGGACTTTTAACTCAGAGGTGCCATGGGCTTATAGAAAAATATATGTAAGAACTTATAGAAAAATACATATAAATATAATACATATAAAACAGTGACAGGGTAGTCAGGGCCCTGAGTTTGAGGTGCCAACTCCACTGGTCAAACAGAAGGAAAAATGGGGCATTTTCCCACATTCCTCATAATAAAGCTGAAGAGTTGGAGCACCCAATTCTCAACTGACATGGCTCTTTTAACACCAAAAGGGCTCCATGAATTGCATCAGATACTGATTTATACCATTATATCCATCTTTTATATCACTGCTTAACATCTAGGAGATGTTAAGTCCATCTCCCTCCTCTTCTCCTCCTTCCTCCTCCTGCTGCAATGGAGAGCTCCCCTGGATAACGCCACCGACTTCAAATACAAAGAAACCCCCAAAATTTAAATTTAGGAGCTGCTGCAAATGCCAATAAGCCTGAGTGAATTAATGCGGGGTGTGAAAAACCCACCTGACTTTCAATACCAGCCTCTTCAACAAACTGTCCTACATGTTTACCATTTCCAGAAACACTGCAGTGTTGATGCCCACCTCCAGTGCAGGCTCCTTGTGCCATTAAAATGGGAAAGCCTGGCCATGGATGTCACCAACAGCCAACATTGTCACACACCGAGCATCAATTAGGGAAGAAGAAGGGGAAAAATGTATGTGAAGTGGCCACGAAAACGCAGCCTGGAACAATGAAATGATGCTTCTGGCAGTAGCCAGGGCTGCTGCTGGGCTCTTGAGAGGGCTCTGAGATCAGGACGAATCCTCCTGCTCATCCCAGCCACCTTGGAGACAAAAGCACACCCAGCTCGCATCCCTGCGAGGGCCTGCCACCAAATCTGTGTCTATTCAGCAGCAAAATCAGGACAGCCACACATCCATTATTCTCCTTTTCCCAGCGTTAGCCTCGGTTGATAATCCCAGGTTTGCACAACAGCAAACTGGAGCAGAATCTGATTTTTCCTACCCCTTTGCAGGGGGATTGGGTCCACAGCACATAAATCAGAGCGTTCAGGCCAGAAGAAAAATGCGCCATACTACTCCTGGCCCGTGACAGGGATTCAGCAGGAACCTCCATCGCCCTTTACACAGAGGCAGCTTTTTAAACTCGTTACCACTGGCCTCTTGCAGGGAAACGGGCTCCCCTCCGCAGAGAAAAAATAATTAAAAAAGAGAAGGATGCTCCATTTATCAATAACCATTTTGCACATCCCCTGCCTTCCTTAAGCACTGCAAATGTACAATCCAGCGACTCCTGCCCAAACCCGACACGTCAAAGCCCTGTTCCAGGCTCCTTTTCCTGCCCCTCGAGGATGAGGAAGGAGGACGGGGAAGGGTGTGTCCGTGGGGAAGGTGAGGAACCGCTGCCAGGGATGAAAAATTCCTATGTCCAAAAAAATAAGCGGCTCCAGCAGCCCGTTAGTCGAGGATATCTTACGTAACCAAAAGTTGGTACCCTTGGATCTGCAATACCTGCCCTAAATCGGCTCCCACAACAAGGAGACCGAGGGAGGGCTTTATATAACGCTCCCCCAGGATCGCATCGAAACCTGCGCCTTGCCAGAAGCTTCCCTGGCGAAGAAAAGGCGATCCCGGAAAATCCCCAGCCCCAGCCCGGAGGGGATCGGGGTCTCGAGCTGATCCCCCCGCCCGGAGCCGCCCTTCGCCGGGCTGGGGCCGGCGGGGATGGAGCCCCCGGACAGGCACCGAGCCCCTCCCAGGCACAGCCCGAGGGCAGGGACCCCTCCCAGGCTCAGCCCGAGGGCAGGGACCCCTCCCCGGGCTCAGCCCGAGGGCAGGGACCCCTCCCAGGCACAGCCCGAGGGCAGGGACCCCTCCCCGGGCTCAGCCCGAGGGCAGGGACCCCTCCCCGGGCTCAGCCCGAGGGCGCCCGAGCCCGGCGCGGCGGTCCCCGACGTTCTCCGGGGCCGGCGCTGCGCTGCCGCGGGGCGATGCCACAGAATCCGCCTCCGGCCGGGGCTCAGCTCCGCCGACTCCGGCCCCCCCGGCGCTGCAGCACAGGAAGCGCCGCATTATCCCTGATCCCATTATCCTGCCCCAGCCCCGCATCGCTCCGGCACACAAAGGGCTCCATCCCCGAGCACCCCTCCCCCTTCCCCGCCGCTATTCCCCTGCGCTTCACTCACCGTGATCCGCGGAATATTTTTCTTCCCCTGATAAGACATCTTGGGAAATCAACCCCCGATGTATTTATTCAGTAATGTTATATTTTTTTTAGAGAAGCGCGGAGTCTGCTGTACCGCTATTGTCTCCCGCGCAGCAACTGCTCCGCGACCTCCCCTTCACCAGCGTGTCGATTAAAAAAAAAAAAAAAAAAAAAAAACAAACCAAGTTTTCTACATGTTAAGACACCATCTCCTCTTCAGAGGCAGAGCTGCTCAGGCTGCTTCANAAAACAAAAAACCAAAAAAAAAACAGAACAAAAATAAATCCCCCGAGGTCAAATCACTGCGATCCCAGGGAAGGGGAGCGGGGGGCTGCGGCGCGGGAGGCGATCGGCGCTCTCCGCAATGGCAGGAACGGGAGAGGCACCAAGCCCTGCGCGTCTCCCTTTCTTCCCTGAGCCCGGAGCCCGGCCCAGCACGG
>WAAG01006052.1:39370-50270 GCA_013390105.1 Tichodroma muraria
CCCGAGCGGCGGCGGGGCGGCAACCGCGCATGCGGCCCCCGCCGCTCCCGGGCCCCGCCCACCCAGCGCGCCGCGCCATTGGCTGAGCGCTCGCGGGGATGCAAATCAACGGCGGCCCCCGGCCAATGGGAGAGCGGGGGACGCGCCGGAATGCAAATGAGCGGTGGGCGGGGCTGCGCGGCCCCGGCGGCGGGGCGCGGGAGCAGGGACGGGGATCGGGAGGCGTCGGGATAGACCGGGATGTATCGAGATATCTCGCGGCGTACATGGACCGGAATCCATCGGGATACCTCAGGCACCGCCCGCCCGGTCCCCGCTCCCACCGAAACGCTTCCCGGGGGCCCCGGGCTAGTGAAGCTGCAGCGCTGGGCGGGGCAGCCGCGGGGCTTTCGCACAGCCCCCTTTATTCCCCGCCGGGGCTGCGAGATCCCCCGGGAGGAGCGGGAACGATCCCTCCATCCCTGGGGTGCGGACAGCCCCACGCATCCCTCGCCGAGGCTGCACCCCCCGGTAGGAGAGGGAACCCCCACTGTTCCCGGGTGTGCAGAGCCCCCCATTCATCCCCCGCCGGGGCTGCACCCCATCCCGGGAGGAGCAGGAACGACCCCCCCGTTCCCGGGGCCGCGGACACCCCCTCATCCGAGCCTCCCCCGAGAAGAGCGGACGGTGCCCGGTGGGGAACTCGCTGCTTTCGATCTTCTTTGTCCTACCCCACCCTTCCTGGCGCTCCCAATTAGCAAAGGGGTTGGGGATGAAGATTTGAAGCCACTCTCGCCCCTTTGTTTTCCCAGTCTGCCTTCTCCCACACATCGTCCAGAAAATCCAGCCCGGATCCAACCCCCCCCCCAGACACCTGTGGTCACTAACCTGAAGCTTTAGTGCCAGGGAAATGTGGGCTCAGAGCTACGCACCCGGGCGTGGGGCTCCTCTCCGGTCCCTCGGGCCATTCCTTACTATTCCAGTGCTGCCAACTCTGTGGTCCATGTTTCAGTCACACTTGGAGTCAAATTTCTCAGTCCCTGAACTCCATAAGCTGGTACTTCAAGGAAAGAAATGCATTAAATGGCATAAATATCTCCTTGTTTACAGTGCACTTGTCCCAGTGCAGGGAAGGGAGGCGGGATCCGTGGCCAGGCAGGTTCCTCTGACATCAGCTGTGCTGGGGTGAGGTACAACACACTTTCTGGAGAGCTCAATGCCACAAATTCACTTCTGCTTGAAGGTTATAACTGTTAATTAATGATCAAAGACTTACCTTCTTCCCTCACTCACGATGAATTTCACATCACACAAACTGTATCTTTGCCTGCCACGAAATTGTGATCTCTACACACCCAAACACACCGTGCACAGCCAGTAAGCAATGAAACCTTTGGTCTAGGAGAGCAATAAATCATTATAAAGACAACGTCCATTCAAACAGACTCCTATCAGGACCTTTTATGTTCATTTCTTCACAGGAAGCTCTAAGGAAAATAGTGAAGTTTTTTCCTGGGTATACGTAGAATACACACAACACTTAAAGAGCTGATATGTAATCAGTTAATATCCAATTAGCAACAAATGAAAAAGTGGTTCATTATGATAGTGGCAAAATGATTAATTTGTCAGCCTGTAGGGTTTGTTTTGATTTAATGATTAGAATAGACAACCCTGAATGAGTTATCCTGGGCCTCTGATGTGTGCTTGAAGAAGTTTTGAAACCTTAGCATATTTTTGGTCAGAACATGGCAGCAAGAATCTCAATTTAGGCAGTGCAACTGTTCCTTTTTTTTCTCTTTGATGCTCGTTTTTCTCCTCAGTTTCATATCTGAATGGTTCCACGCCTTTTTTTTGCAGGAGGGAGAGTACCAGAGAAGAATCACACACTGCCCAAGGTTGGGAGCTGGCACCCACGCCTTGGGCAGTGGATCACCAACACACCCAGAACCCATCTCAGCTGCCCAAACACGCCTATTCCAATTTTTATTTTTTTATTTTTAATTTTAAAAAGGCTTCCTATTGCACACGGGCTTAATTCAGAGCAGGAGTGCTTGAACGTTGAGTATTTCATAATCATATATTCCATAACTTGGATCCAGCAGTGACTAGGGTCAGAAAGCAATAACCAATCTTCAGGTGACACTTAGCTTGGCTTTCTCTTCACCTTGTTGCAAGAATCTAAGCAAGTAGTACAGAATGAAATAAATTCAGAGGTTAAAGGGCTGGAGAACCACAGCTGTCGAAGTTGCAACATCTATGCAGCACCAAGTTTTTAAAACTTCCATGACTTAGGACCAGAATTGAGCTCCCAAGTGCATCCCTTAGCTCCATTACACTACACCAATATGCCCAAATTTTCTTTGCTTTAAACAATGAGCTGAAAAGTTGTCAAAATATGTAATTTTAAAATTACTGTAGTTGCAAACTGGTTTATTTAGCCTTGCTAAACCAAGGTGAGTAATGGAAATTGCCTGTTGTATAATCTCACATGAGGGGAGGTGATCAGGAGGGGAGGAGAAGAGCTAATGAACAATGTTGGGATGAGAATAAGTGGGGAACAGCCTGGAATTACTGAGGTGCATCTTTTTGGTTGGCTCTGATAGAGCTTGGAGCAATCTGGTCCCGTGGAAGATGTCCCTGCCCATGGCAGGGGGTTGGAACTGGGTGAGCTTTAAGGTTCTTTCCAGCCCAAACCATTCCATGATCCTCTGGTAAAAACCATTCCAATTCCTCTGGTAAATCTCTAGTTTCTGCATAAATTTTCCCACAAGTTAAATGAAGAAAAGTAACTATTTATGAAACTTCAGGGGCAGGAGTTGGGTCCTTTGTTAAAAGAAGAGAATCGAACTTCCTCCTTAAATCCTGGCAGGGCTGGATCCAGCCCTGCTGCCCTACAGCAGTGCTGGGATGTTGTGGGAAGTGATGGGATTCTGGACAATGCTGATGCACTTTGTCTTCCACAGGTCTGTCAATGCACACAGGGGGCTGAACAAGCTAAAATTAATGGAGTCACATTAATGAGCACTGCCTAATCAATGAAAATGAAGGGAAGGACAAGAGTGTCCCTGACCCATCCTCAGGCTTTCGGGTGTTTGAAATACTGGCCAGGATCATGAGCAGCCCTTCCTGCCCAGCTGCTGCAGCACTTCTTGTGAGGCTCTTGGCAGTAAAAACTTATTTCATGTTAAAGGAGCATATATATGTCTAAATCTATATCCTGCAAAGGTCTAGAGGGGAAATGGCACAGGAATATGAGAATCTCTGTGCAGTGATAATCTATGCTAAAATCATCAAAATAAATCTATGCTGAAATAAATCAGCACAGGCATCAGTGGAAATCCATTTACATCAACTCTGAATCTTAACTCACAGATTCTGTGGATTACCATAAAGCACTTGGAAAAGAATTTTATTCCCACTGTGAAGTCACTGCATGGTTGGGAAAAGAAGTTTTAAAAAGAGTTTTTTTCCTCTGTGGAATTTTAGTGTAATGGCAACAAAGCCCACAGAATTTCTGCAACACCCAAATTGCTTCTACTCCTTCTGAACACTTAAAGGTGTGTCCACAATGGCGTTTTGCCATGAAATTAAAAAACCTGCAAATGGAAATATCCATATTAAAACTTAATGAAAAGAGGGATCAGGGATGGATTTAAATAAACTGGGCCAAAAGAGCTTTCAGGAGTTCACCCATCGGGCCCTAATATTCTGTCATGATCCTGCCACTGCCAATTGTTGCATCAGCTCTGGCTCTCAATGATTTTAAAGGAACCTCCTTTAAACCCTAGGAAGTGTAGGGAGGATTAAGTCCAGGCTGATACATGGCAGGAGTTACATCTGTCCTTTCCAAAAGATGATGAAAAAACTGTCCTTTATTAATCACTGTAAATTAAATTACTGAGGGGAGTTGTACTTGACAACAGGCATCTCTTGTTCTATTATCTTACAGGAAAAAATTAAAATTAAGAGGCATGGCATAGAAATGACCATGGGGGTCAAACATGTTACTATGAGGAGGTAAAAATCATACAGGTTCTCAGAGAAACAGCTTGTTTGTGCTTTTTTTTTTTTGCATACAGACTATCACATTTTATGAGGGTAAGATTCACTCTAGCCACACAAACAGGTCAATCAAAATGTACATTTGATCTGCAAATTAAAATTAACCTTGCCATTTATTTTCTTTCTTTTAATGTCCAGAGAACCCTTCAGGAGGCTCAAAAATAGCATTTTAAGGAGGCTGTTAGTGTTGGAGTATGTTTCTTAGAGGAAATGTCCCGAGCATCACGATGTGAATTGTCCTTAAACAATCCCAACAGAGTTAATTCCCCGTCCCGTACCTGGGAAAGAGCCAGGCTCTCTTCAGGGTTCGGGGTTCTAGACAGGCATTGCTCTGTCAGGGGCTGTACAATTCACAGAAAAAATGTGCTATTCTCTCCAAACTGCTCACAGCCACATCCTGCCCTGACCTGCGCTACGGTAAATGCAGAATTTCTGGAACAAAGGCATGGGACATTCAGGCCTCGCTGTCCCTGCCTCTCCCTTTCCTCCTCTGGCACCTCCAGGCCCATGGGAGCCATGGGGAGGGGCTAAGAAATGGCTGTTTTCAGTGATTGTACAGTTTTTACCATTGTACTCCCTTCTCCCTCCCCAAAATCCTACCGGGCAGAGCATCAGGCTCTCAGCCACTGCTGTCCCTGCTTGTGCCAGCTGGCTTTGCCCTCCTCTGAGGAGCAGGATGATCACGACTCAGGGAAAAAATGGAATTTTGACCTCTATTCTCCCCGAGGTTCACTCCTGCTCTCTTCTCTGGGAGGGGATCACAGAACAGGACATTGATAATCGCACAGAAGTGCAAAGAGGTTTGGGTTTTGGTGGTTTTCTGCTCCCAAATGTTGCTGTTTTATAAGCTCAGAGAGTTCCTGAGAACACATGCCCCCAGCCTCACCTGAACTTTGTTGACAACGTCATTTCCCAACTTTACAACAACATCCCAGCAGATTCACCCACGTTTGATGTGCCACAAGACACATGGGTGACACAGGGAGTCAGACACGGCCCTGCAGGTCAGAAACCTCTGGCAGACCCTAAATGGCTGCTCAGCACCTACTAAAACCAGATCAGCCTTGTTAAATGATGTCCAGGGCGCTGGCATAAGGGTGGCACACCAAACTACCACTCCCACATGCCAGTGATTGCGTTTATCCCTCGGGATAAAACCCGTATCAGGTCCAGGCTGAGCAGGGAGATCTGGCTCCAAGTGTTTAAATTTTCCCATCAAATCTTTAGCCCAAATAACACATTGGCCCTGAATCAAAACCCCTTGCTCATTCCTGCATGACAGTGTGGCATTAGTAAATTCTGCATATAAAACCACTCCACAAGACACCCATTGGATATATGGAACAGCAGCTGTGCAGAATTATGGCTTTGAGAAGAAGTTAAGAAGATTTTGGTATTTTTGCTCCTCACTGTTAGTTTTTTTCCCCACAAATCATCCTGACCCATTGGAAGAACATGCAAGTCATCCTCCCTTATGATAACTTTGTAAGCAATGATTGTCAAAACAAGGCTAGAAAAATTGCAGGCATTGCAACAAATTAAACTCAGGACTGTATTTCCAGCTGTCTGGAACAGCTCTTTTGTTTTAGACAACAGTTCTATTAATGCTCCAGAGTCTGTGATTATTTGAGCTCTCAACAACATCCTGTTATTCATTATTTCTCTCCAGGAATGAACAACCACGAGCCTGAGAGCTTTGAGGTTTTAGGAAAAAGTCCAGTCATGTCGCAAGCTTCGTGACAGTGTTTTGCAAGGGAGTCCTCTCCTATCAATTCTAAAATAAAAGCATTTTCCTACTGTCTGTTTATTCATTGCTGTTATTTGCTACAATGGGCTTTGTTGGTTTAGACTAGCAGTTTACACTCAGTGCTCTTTGGCTTCCCAAAGGGCCGGGAACTGTTTTAAGGGAGGCAAAAAAGGAATGTGAAGGTGCACAGGGGAAACACCTGAACCACTGGAGTAACAACAAGATGGCAAATGAAAGAGAGATCCGGGATCCCAGGTCTTGTACTGGTGTTGAAGGGTCTGAGCAGCTACTCAGGCTCTCTCTGCAAACCAGATTAAAGCCCTTGTGATCTCTCTTGCAATTAAACCTTGCTTTTCTCTGTAGATGTTCCCTAAAATACTGTTTCTGTCCCAAAAATGTCAACAGGTGAGAAAGACAGAAGGAAGAGCAATTATAGATGTGGGAAATCTGAGAAATACACTAGGAGAAATGACCCAGCTCAAGCAACCAGTGGCCAAAGTTTTTCAAACTCCAGATGAATTCCTCTTTCTGAAGACTGGTCAGGTAAGGAAAAGGGGAATTTTGCCCTGGGATGCCATTCCAGCAGCCCCTGCTCTGGGACCAGGAACCTTCCAGCTTCTGCAGTGACTACAAAGCAGAGCTGATGGGCAATGGAGCTGGGAAGGGGCTGGAGCCCCAGGAGGGGCTGAGGGAGCTGGGAAGGGGCTGGAGCCCCAGGAGAGGCTGAGGGAGCTGGGAAGGGGCTGGAGCCCCAGGAGAGGCTGGGGGAGCTGGGAAGGGGCTCAGCCTGGAGAAAAGGAGGATCAGGGGGAATTTCTGGCTCTGCACAACTCCTGCCAGGAGGGGACAGCCGGGGGGATTTGGGATCTTATCCCAGGGAACAGGGACAGGAGGAGAGGGAACAGCTTCAGGCTGGGCCAGGGGAGGCTCAGGGTGGACAGCAGCAGGAATTTCTCCATGGAAAGGGTGCTCAGGCCTCAGCAGGGGCTGCCCAGGGAGGTTTGGAGCCCCCATCCCTGGAGGTGTCCAAGGAACTCCTGGATGTGGCACTCAGAGCTCTGGGCTGGGGACAAGGTGGGGATTGAGCGCAGGTTGGACCTGATGGTCTTGGACAGCTTTTCCAACCTGGATCATGAAGCAGCAGAAAGCAGGAAGCTTTCTGGCAGCTGGAAGCAGCAGAGCTTGGCTCCGAGCTGAGCTGCAGACCTGTTGAACTGGCCGCCAGAGACGGAGCTGCAAACGCTGCAGGAACTGAGGCCGAGCCTTCCTGGTGCCTCCAGAGATGATCTTAACCCTGAATTATGAACAGCACAGCCCAGGGGCAGCACATGATAGATGGCTACAGAATGTCCCAGGCAGGACAGACACAGAGAGATTTGATTGCCCTTATCTTGCCCCACAGAACAATATATTGCAATTTAATGTGGAATAATTACATTCCCATTTTTATCCTCTTGACAGTTGAGACTGCAGAGAAAAATATAAAAAATAGCTTGTCCATGTTGCTTTGTTAACTATTTCAAAGGGGATTAAGACAAGATCTTTCTATAAGTGACACAAAGGATGACTGAGTTTTAAACCCATAAAGCCAATTTTACTTGCTGAGGATTTAACCACTGATTCAAGCTATGGGTGCAGTCAGCTGGAAAACCAAAGCTAAAACATTCCTGCAATAAATTCCCAATCCATAGCATGACATTTATTCCAAGAGATTGCACTTACCCCAGTGCTCACCACCTCTCACAACACGATCCATTGGCATCAATGTTAAGTAAAGTTAATGAGAAACAACTCAAATGTTTTGTACCATCCCATTATTCCATCCCCTCGGTTAACATTTAGACAATAATCTTTAAAAATAGAACCAAAAAACACACTTTAAAAAATTATTAATTAATTAATCTCAGTGGATTTTGATTTTGCACAATGTTGTACTTAAATTTTTATTATATGGGTACCATTCAATGAGAAAATAATTGATCTTTTCAGAGTTAATGTATATCCTGCTTATACTTATGTCCCACAGGACACCAAATTAGCATATTGTCCAAAATTAGCTCTTAAACTGTCATGAATTGCAGAACCTTTGACTTCCCAAGATGAAAAAGCCCTTTATTCTTGAAATGCACCTTGATTCATCCAACAAGACTAATTAATCATGCAAAGTTACTCCATTGGTAGACACTCCAGCATGATCAGAGCAAACCTCAGGCACCTTTAGTGGCAAATTTTCGTTTGGGTTTGGGAAACCAGGTTTGGAGCAGTGTGGAGCACATCCTGCCCCTCACTGGGGCTGGTGGGGCTCACACCACACACTGGTGAGTGGGAATTCTGAAAATCTGTGCCTGCCTTTGTGAGCTCTTTGTAACAGCAGAGGTTCACATATGGAAATATGGCTGGATGGAGCCCTTAGGTCACTGCAGCAGGGGCTGACTTGGGGAGGATGAGCCTCTGGTTTATATTTTATAACTAATACAGTTCATTAAATTATATTTTTATATTGCCTCCAGTAATACTTCATGCATTACTGAAATAATTCATGAAATACTTCATGTTTCTGAAAGCAGGAGAAAGTGGTGAACAAGCCCATATTCTGAATTCCAGGCAGACTTCTGCCCAGCATACATAATCCATATCAGAATTAAAACCCAGAAGGCACATCCTGGGAACAGCTTCCAGAAGAAAGGGCTGCTCTATACCCACTGGGAGACTACTCAGAGAAATTCCTGCCCTATGCCAGGAGTTTAGCAGGCTGCTTGTGGCTACTTCATTCATTCATTTCTGCTCTTCCAGCCTCTGCCAGCATTGTCAGAGGTGTGCACTGAGTATTTCCTGGCTCACATCTGAGTAAAGCTGGTTTAAATCAGTCTATTGAGGAAAGCAGATGGGCATGGTCAGGCAGATCTACGGGTTCAGTGGGTTTTGCCTCTGGAAGAGGATGGGCTTTATTACACCCCGGCAAATCCAGAGAATGAGAAGTACCTGCAGCAGTCTTAAAATCCTGGGAGGAGTTCTGGGCTGCTACGAGGATGCCACATTCCTGTAAAAGTCCCAGATCTTCCCGAGCCAAAAATTCCCACTGTAGCCAGCAGCCCTGCTGAAAATTGGCATTGAATTGCAGCTCCCAGGGGTCACTCCGGCGCCTGTCCTCTCCTGGGAGCAGGGGTAGGAGTCCCCCCTGGAAGAAGCCGCAGGGATTTGATCCCGGTAGGTGGAGGCCCATCGATGCTCTTTTGCTCGCAATCTCTGTTCCGTGAGCTGCATTCCCTGCCTGGGTGGGGCATTTCCCTACCTTCGTGCTGGGGGAATCGCCTAAGAAACAAAAAAGACGCAGTTTCTCCCCAGACAGGAGGGCAGGGCGGGGTGTTTGTGGGTGCCAGGGGGGTCTTCTTTCTTCTTGTGCCCCCTCTGTCACACCTGCGGAGAGCACGCGGGCAGCGCTGGAGCTCCGGAGGAGGCTCTGCGGGAGATGCTGCTGCCCAGGGGAAGGCACGGGCTGCCACACGGATGCAGGGGACATAAAAGCCAGCGGCTGCAGGTGGAGAGGATCTGTCCTCTCTGCAGCCTATCGCGTGCTCGAGTTAACCCCACACTATATATATATATATATCTATGTAAATGGATCTCTATATATGCACCCACCTTGTCATTCAGGTTCTGCAGCGCCTCCTTCCCCGTGGCACTCCTGATCTCCACCTTTCTCCCGAATTCAACAGATGGTTCCCCTCCCTTCCCGCTCTGCTTGGAATAGACGGACTGAGCATCCGGACCCAGGTGGGCAACATCCTTCTGCTTTGCCACGACTTTGTTACATCCGCGGCCCACCGAGAGGGAGTCGAAGTCGATGGTCTTGTTCTCCAGGGAGCCTTCCACCGGGCAGAACATGCCACAGAATTTCTGCCGGGGCTTGGGACTGCCCGAGCCCAGGTTTTTGAAGAAGGCTGGCACTTCTTCTTCCTCGCCCTGCCGCCCGTTCTGCTTCCTCTCAGCCATGGCTGGGGTAGTCTCCCTGCTCAGGGGGAACAACAACAGCGGTAACCAGGAGGATCCTGTACACACACACACACACACACGGAGAGAAGGGGGGGGAAAGAAGAAAGAGACAGGAAAGAGACGGATCTGGGTCCTAGAGATACGGCAACATCAACTGCAAAGGGCTGTGCCCGGCAGGTCCCCTGCCCCCATCGGCACCAGCCAGCCTGTGGCTCGCTCTCTCTCTTTGATGCAGCGCAAAGTTGAGGCAAGGATGGGGCAGATCCTGCTGCAATAAAGGGAGGAGGCTTCAAGTTCCCAGCATCCAGATGGGGAGGGAGGGAAAAGCAGAGAGAGAGAGAGAGCTGGGGAAAGAAAAAAAAAAAAAAAAAAAAAAAAAAAAAAAAAGCAGCTCACTCTGCAGCAGAAACTGAGGACTGCTCCGGAAGTGATGCGGGTGGTGAATTGGCAAATGGACTCGATCAGGTTGGAGCAACAGCCCCCGTCACACCCACCCTCTCCCCCTCCCTCCTCGTCCCCGGCGCGGATCTCGCTGTTCCGGGGGCTGACGGGGACCGGTCCCCTCCTGCCCTCCGGCTGCTCCCCTGGCCCGGGCAGGGCAGAAGGGGGCTCTGCCTCTGCCCCTCCCTTCCTCCCACCAGCCTGTTCCCCGCCTCCCCCTGCCCAGCAATGGTGGAGTGCTCCGGGATCCCATTGTTCCCCACTTGCCCCGGCGCCGCGGAGCCGGCAGGCGGGAGCAGCTGGGATCGCAGCTGGGTCAGCGGGCTGCGGGAGCAGAACGCTGACTCAGCTCCCCGGGGCTCCGGGCGTCGCCGGTGCGGACCCTCTTCGGGGGGAAAAGGGCTGATGGATGGCACCGGAGAGAGGATGAGAAAGAGAGACAGATGGGAGAGGGGTGTGGGAACCGGGGGAGAGAGGAAAACGAGCTGGCAACCGGGACTCACCTCCAGGAGCCCAAATTAGTGACCTTGCGAGTCAATTAAGCCTCTGCAGTGGCAGGAGACCCCCGGTTCCGCCCGACGGGGATCAGGGGAGGCAGGCAAAGGCAGCTGCGGCGGAGGACAGGTCTCTGGAGAGGGAGCCAGGGCAGCCCCGCAGCCCTGCCCGTGTGACAGC
>WAAG01006052.1:55931-68439 GCA_013390105.1 Tichodroma muraria
TGCCTATATGATTCCACAGCTGTATTCCTCAAATATTTCTTCCTCCAGGAAGAGCCTTAGCATGAGTAAAGATGCACCAGCCAGTGGAGTGAGAACTCAGACCCCCAAAATCACTCTGAGTTTGGGACCAGACATATAAATTTATTGCCTACATGAGTGCCATTAAACCTCTATAATGCCTATATTTCCTTGCTTAAGATTCCAGAATTCCCAGTCAGGTGTATCAGATTTCCATAGATCCTTGTTACAAAGAGAATATGGGATGATGGAATTGATATTTCAGTTTGAGTTCACAGCTACCTAACATAGAACAATTCCTGAGTGGATTTTGCATGGTTGCATACCAGCAACTGGATATGCCCCCGCTCTAAGCACAGAAATAACAAAATTTTACTGAAAAATCACTGGGAGCTGATAATCCATGTGTTTAATAATCCCATGGAGTTTCTATTTTCACTGAGAACCACATAAATTACTTTGAGAATGACACTGACCCTCATCTGAATTTCATAAACCTGGCATCAATATGAAAATTCCTCAGAAAACTGCTCATACTTGGCCCCACAAAGGTGGGGAAACACTGGAGAAACCTAAACACCACCTTAGAAATTAATCAGGGCAGCTGGAATCACACTGGCAGCTTCGGTCTCCATGCAGCAGCTTTATATTCTGCTCCTGTAATTAGTATTAATTAGTTCTTGCTATATCAGTTATAGGGGTGTGCAGAGCAGAATAAGCTGAATGCTCATTTGCAGATAAACCATTTAGCAACACATGAAAATGGGTTAAATTTATAATATGGCGTGTGGGTAATATTAATTGATAAAAGGAACAAAAGAGGGAAACTAAGTAGAAACACATCTTCAGATTTTCTTAACATCCTAGAACTCTGGACACCCTGGAGCAAGTGACTTGCATCAGGAATAACAGCCCAGAAAAGTGATGAACAGAGAGCTTATCTGAAACTGCAGAGGAGAGTGGCAGAATTGGCCTAATTTAAGATCCTTTTATGCTCCTGCACAAAAGTCCTGAGTTCCGTAAGTACTTCCTGCCTTCAGCACTCAGCATCCCACGAGAGAAGACAATCTCTGACTGGGGCTTTGCCTTGGCAGGGACAAGAAGGATGGCAGGAAGAGCCTGGACTGCACAATTTTCTAACTTCACACTGGTAGAAAGGAAATGTGAGCACAAAGATAGGCAGTGGGCTGGCTCCTTGTCAAACAAGGGGAAAATCGGGTCTCTTTACTCTCATACTGAGACTCCCTTCGTGTACAGAGCCCTGGAATCTGACTGGAAAAACTCAGGAGCACAGGACTGAACCCTGCATCCCATCGATGGTGATCAGCAATTTCTGATTTCCTGTTCCATCTGGCCAAGAAATCCCAGCTTTTACAAGAGCCTGGAGTGACAGGAGAAGGGGCAATGGCTTTAAACTGACAGAGCAGGTTTAGATTGGATACTAGGAAGAAATTCCTCCCTGGGAGGGCGGGGAGGGGCTGGGATGGAATTCCCAGAGCAGCTGGGGCTGCCCCTGGATCCCTGGCAGTGTCCCAGGCCAGGCTGGAGCCACCTGGGACAGAGGGAGGTGTCCCTGGCCATGGCAGGGGTGGGATTTAAGGTCCCTTCCAACCCAGACTGTTCTGGAATCCTCTGAATCCACTCCTCATGAATGGAATGTCCAATGGTGCTTTATTCCATTTCACTCTCACAGTTACCTCCAAGGCTGACCAATCAAACTTGATTTGAATTAGAAACAAGGCAACATAAGCTCTATGTTGCTTTATTTGCCTTCCATCCTTAGGTGAGATAGTTGCTGAAATCCAGAGTTTTCTCCATTATTTAACAATTAAGAACCTAGACAGAAATTACAGCAGTATATTCCACCATTAAATAGCCATTATTAAACTAAATGACAGCAACTACTTCCAAACCTGAGGCTCTTCCTATTGCAAATAATTCATTATTAATACTTCCAGAGAGTGCAAGATTTATCAGGCAAGGCAGGACCCTAGTGAAATTCGGGTATTTGCAGAAGCAGAATTCCACTGAGTCAATTCTCCAGTGAAAATGAGCAAAGAAAACCTGGCATAAGCAACTGTGCCAATTTAAGGCCCAGGGCTTCAGAGAGCTCCAGCCTGGATCTCTGTAGGGGATGATCTGTAAGGTCCCTTCCAAGCCAAAGCACTCTGATTCTCAAAGAGAAGCTGACCAACGCTTGAATATAAATCAAGACCATTTCAGGGATGCTCAGAGCAAGGATCTGTTTTAGGCTGTGCTGAACTCTGCAACCAGCGCTGCTTACAAAATTATGCAGCCCTTAAAACCATCAACCTGGTGCGTGTGCTGCTGCAATAATCCCAATTTCCCTGCCTGGCCAGAAGCTGGGAAAGCCACCCTCCCTCCTTCTGGGTGCTGCCTCACCCATTGCTGCTCCCTGCATCCCACCCTGGCATTTGATTTTTCTAAGGCACAGGCTCAGCATCAAGAGGGGGCACTGAATAACTGCCATTTCCAGAATATTCCTTGAGTATTAAGAACACAACCAAATCCTAAAATGCTTCATTGGGTTGGAAATTGCTCTGGCAGAGCACAAAAACTGAAAGACCAAGTTGTCCACAGAGAAATCATTAACCAACTTCCCTTTGGGATATGATAATTGCTGGAGTGGCTGACAGCTTTTCTTGGCGGTGAGCACTCAAAGACGAGACACATTATTTCAGGGACATTAAAGACCAGCAGAAAGTCTTTTGATAAATGAATACAGTCCATTCAAATGCTGAGACAATGATCTTTTTTTTTTTTTTTTTCCATGGTCCTTTTGATTTCTGTTTATCCTATGCCTCGCTTTTCCTTTATGGTTTTTTCCTCGGTGACCTCAGCTAACATAAAGTAGCCCTAGCAAATTTCTGCCACTCAAATTCTGTTGCCAGTGGGTTTCAGTCCATGCAAACACCCTGCCCACAGCCAATTGTACAAATATTGAGTCAATTACCAGAGGATTTTCCAAAGGCCCAAATAGAAATGAGGCCCACAATTCCCAGTGACTTCCGGAGGGAGTGGAGAATTGCTATCAAAATCTCTCCTCACTAATCCAGCATGTGACGGGCACCAGCCTGCCCTAAAATCAGATTTTTCTCAGCTATTCCCAGGATGAGCATGGGCAGAAGCAACAGGAATCTCTCCAAAGCGTTCAGTATTTAAGACAGAATTTCCAAAATTGTTGATTTCCTTGAGATCCGTAAGTGTCCTGTGACATTTGGAAGCCCTACCACAGCTGAATTACAGCTGATGGCTGAGATATGCTTCTTCCAGACAGTGTCATTAAGAGAACTCACCCATCTAACCACAAAAAGGCAGCATTAAATATTAACATTTCCTCTGAACTTCTCTCTCAGAATATGACAGCTCCTGGCTCACCACCACTGACATTTGTGTGGAGCTGGGACTGGGCAGGAAATAGTCATTGATTTGGGGACTGGAAATCATCTAAAGTTATCTAAATTATCTAAAGTTTTGCCAACATTGTCTCAAAAGGGCCCAGAATGGATAATGGCAACCTTTACTATTGGAACATGACTTAAAATCTGACCTTCCAAGGCAGGGAAGGACTTAAAATCCTCCTTCCAAGGAGCTCTGGCCAAAAAGCAGAGAGGAATGAGTGAATATCAGTTTATGTCCTGCAGCTGGGATCTCCTGACTGCTCCCCACCTCCCCAGACAAAATCTCCCCATTGCAGACATGCCAGAGCTGTGATCCACGTGACCTTGCACACCTTCCAAGGGCTATGTTAGTAAACAATGATGTCAAAAATAATAGCAAGGGTCATAAAGCACAGCTCAGCCTGTGAGTGATTCACCTGCTTGAGTGCTGCAGCTCCCTGGGTTCCTCTGAGAGGGCACAACAGCACTAAAAATAAAAATCAGCTGCAAATTCAACATGAGAAGGAGCCCAGGCTCGTGAAAAACGATTTCTTCTTGGGTTAACATACTGCAACTGCATGAGAGGTGAAGCTCAGCTTCACCTTTCCTTTCAGTGGCTCTAGAATTGCTCTCTCCTGTCCCTGCTCTTCCCTAGCAATCCTTACAGCACTTCCCATTCAGTGAAACCGTCTCTCCTTTTATTGGAATGAAAATACTTAAATAAAACATAACGACACCCTGGGGCATCACCTGCCATGTGACACTAACAGTGCAGGGTGCTGGGCTCAGGGAAGGATTCCTTGGCACCAGAGCCAGTTTTGAGCTCCCAGAGGCAGTGCCAGAGTCCACACTTGGATCAGAGCAGAGAATATTCACCACACGTTCACACAGGCACATCCCACAGAAATCCTTCCCCTCTCCCTTGTCAGAAATTCACCGGGGATATCTGAGCTCCACAAGTTGAAAGGAAAGAGGGGGAGGGTCCCTCGGGCCCCAGGGGAGAAGGGATGCTGGATGAAAAGGCCCAGGTGAGGTCAGAAGGTGCTGCTCGTGCTGATGGTTCCGTTTGTCAGCTTCACCGCCCGGAATCCCCACCAGTTCCCAGCACAAAAGCTTCTTACCATTAAGCTGCATTAAACAGCCTCACCTCGTGTTTGGGGATGGCTTCAGAGCCTGTTTTAAACACAGGGAACCTGTCTGCACAGGTAGGCTCTGCAGAACAGCTCTGAGTGCCCTGCTGCTTTACATGCACACAATCACTGACCTGGCGAAGCCAGGTGAAGGAGAGGGAAAATGTCTTGAGTCCATTTATAGAGGTAAACAGACTGTCCTGCTTTATTCTGCAATAAAAACGCCAACCAGAGACACTAACAGAGAAGAGAGAACTGCTGCACTGGAAATCCAATGGCTAAGCTGGGCCGTAGTGCCAGATTGGTACCATTTCCAACTGGAAAAAATGGGAAATGACCACACAAAATAGATTTCCAAGCAGTGCAACACTTTCAAGTGGAACAGAAAGAACTAAATCTTCATATATGCTTCACATTATTATTGCAGCAGGTCACGAGCTGTATAATACTACAAACAGACACAGGAGCAGCAGCCTTTTCCAAAGGTCTCAAGCAAAAATTTTCTTGATGAACAGCATTCCCAGGGAGCTGGGATTTGGTTCAATATAATATTCAATTTCAAAGAATAACAGGGAGGACAAACAGTTAAACAAAAATTTCATGCTGAAAATATCAAAGCAAAAATCAAGTTTTAAAGCCCATGAAAAGAAAACTTCCCTTTTCTCTCTGGTTTTCACAAAGGTGTCTCTCCTCTCCGTGTGTGATGCCTGGGAGAGCCCGTGCTAACTGGAAGGGCACGTTGGTATCTCTGAATTTTAATATAAAGCTAAGAAGAAGCTTCAAGCTTCGGTTTCAAGGAGTGATGTGTCCTGGGCTGTCTCTGCACTGCTCAGGTTCTTCATTTTGCTGACACAAATTGAAAACCCAATCAGGCCACACTGCCCAGCAGGAGAGCCCAGGCCCCTCTGCAGAGCCTTCATCCCAGCACACACACACGGCCCCGAAAACCATTTGTCATTTCTGAAAATCTCACCTCATTACATTTTAAACAGTCCCACAGACAAAGGCAGCATTATTGGCCTCACTGTACACATGGGAAATGAGGCATAGAAATTCAAATTCACCTCCAACCACAGCAACAGCCTGGGACAGAGCAAGACACTGGGCCAGGCTCTTGTAGTGTGCAGGCAGCCCTGTTTGGGGATCCTCCTCCTCCACTGCTCTGTCCTCCCAGCTTCCAGTCCCTATTTCCAGGCAGGAATAGCATCAGTGGTAAGAAAAGGGACTGAACAGACTAACAGCCCTGAAGCCTCAGATCTCTTTGTGCTGCTCTGCACAAAGTCTGGGGCGTTGCTGCTGCTGCTGCCATGAACCAATGTCCTCATGTTGCACTTATTAAATAAATCTAATCTTATTAAACTGCATTACAAGCTTTTATTTCATAAATCTGTTTACCTCACAGATCACCCAGAGAGTTAACTCCTGCCTGGACTCTGCTTTTCCTCTCCATAACCTTGCAGAAGGCACTCCTGACAAACCAGCCGTCCCTGTGATCCCATTGCTGCCAAGCTGGAGCACTTAGAATGGGCTACAGGGAGGATGGGAGCAGCCAGGAGGCTGCTTTAGCATCCAGTAAACTTGGGACAAGTGTTTTGAAAAGAGTACAAGTTGCATTCCCTTCGATACGTGCTCTATACACGGAAATATTTGTTTAAAATCACCCAAACCCCCTGTTGGAATGAAAACACAGCATCACTTACTCTTGGAAGGGAGCAGTACCAGGAGGTGCAGAATTTCTGTTACATTCTGTGCAAAACAGCCTTTCCTGACCTGGTGTGCTGGGATCTTGTTTTAAAGATCTGAGGTCAACGCTAAACAATTTGTTAAATAAAATTGAGTGAATCAAAACATGAAGTTTCAGGTTTCCATCTATAGGGAACATCTCCTCTGGAGGCCAAGCAGGCTGAGTTGTACTTTTGTAGGATCAGAGGAAATGTTTGCAGAGAAAATTCTGACTTCAAAGTTAAGAGCTGCAGTTTAAGAATCACTGAATTATCTGCAAGGATAATTTGAATAAATATTTTATAAGTGTTTGGATAACTTGAGTAAATTGATACATTGATCCTTTAATTCATTTATTCTGTAGCGGTTAGAAAATTAGATGTGGAGATTAAAGACAAAAAGACATAATAACAAAACGAATTACTTAAGATGTCTACTGCATTAGGCACTAATTAATCAGCATCTCAAAAATCAGGTTTAAGAAATATTAGTGTTAAGGCAAGCAGTTATTTGCTAATAAGAACATGTACACAACTCAGCACCAACAGAACTACCTGAAATGTGACCAACATCAGAAAATGCATGAAAGTCCAGCCAATCTGGTGGAGCAGGATTTTAAAGCACATAATTTCCAGTGTATCTCTCTTGTCCAACTCAAGGCAGGACACGTTCCCTGAGCCCAAAATATATTCCCACTCTCTAACTTTAACAAGCAGCAGCAGAAACTAAGTTAAGGCAAATGTTGAAGAATGTTTCACCAGCACCTGGGGGGAATAAGTGATCATGTCTGATAGAAAAGATGCTCTGACCAAGGATAAATTGCAGGGTGCTGGGAGGAAACAGCCACCACTTTCTCTAGGAATAATTAAGTTGGGAATCTGGGTTTGATTCCTTATGAGAGCACCAGGAATGTGGTCACTGGAGACCTGTCCTGTCCTTGGAGATGATTCAGTCTCGCTCACCTGTGACTTTCTCTCCCATCACAGCTCTTTTGGGAGTCCCCGTGTGCGCGCAGCCTTTAGCACCGCGTCATTTTCAAGGTTATTTGAGTTCTGTCCTAAACAAAGACCACTGAAGTGACAGCCACAGCCAATTCCTGAGCTTTTCCCCCAGTTCTGGGGGAGTCTCTCCTCCTTAAAGCCGAACAAGCCTCGTCCCTTCGGTGGGACCCGTCTGACAAATGGCACGGGTGGCATCGGCACTCTGCTCGATGCTAACCCGCCGGTTCGGGGCCAGACCCGGCCCTGCTCCCTGATTTTCCACGGCAGCAGCAGCTCCCGGAGGGAGAGCAGCGCCGGCAGAAGGAAAAGAGCTGCTTTGTGTCGGGAGAGGGGACGCCTGTAGCCTCCTGTGATAAAGGAGCACAAAGTCTGCCTAACCCACCAGCTCTAGCTCATCCTGGGCTTTTACCTCCCCAGAATGCCCATCAGCATTCCCTCCTGCGAAGATCCAACTGTACAAAGCCCCCCAATTCCCCCTCTTTGTGTGCCATGGACATACGGTCCATTGCGGAGCGCACAGAGACAAAGGAAGAAAGCACAAGCTCACAAAGGAACCCCCGGCTAAAAAGCGCCGTGCACTCAGGGGTTAAAAAGGAAAGCGAGCCGTGGGGATGTTTGGAACAGCAGGGCATCAGCTGGAGCCGGCACGGAGGCTTTCCCACTGCCATTCATAACAAAATCAGGAGGCAGAAAGTTACTATAGCAATGGCAGCAGAATGCAGCTCCTCTGAGGCCAGAGAACCCCTGCAGGCACCGGGGCTCCATGTCCCCGTCCCGATGCTGCTCCCATCAGCACCAACATCCCCTCCTCTCCCTGTAATTCCCACTGCAGAGCACTGAATTTCAGCTAAAACCGTACGGAAACGAGGCCCAGCTGAAGACAAAGCACAACCATCCACCCCTCACTCTCCAGGTGCTGAAGCAGCCAAAAAGCCACCCCTGGCTGCACAATAAAAAGATTGGGCTCACTTTATGTGACAAAAAGCACTGGGCAATAAAACCATCCGTGGGTACAGACTCCTCCCCTAATGCCTTTCCCCAGGCAGTTCATCAGCTGGGGATTTATCCACTTCCAGCAGGTCAAAGCTGTGCCGCTGGTGGGGGGTGACCCCACTGGCCAGCAGTATGACAAGGGTGTGACAAGGGACTCTCAGGTGTCCAGGACCAACTCCAAACCCGGCCACGAGGTTCCTGCAGAGCTGGACTCAGCCTCTGATTCAGCCCCCGTGCCTGGGTTTGACAGAACTTCAGCAGCACCTGGATGGGGCTTGTGTGAAATGAACTCAGTGTCGCTGGTTGGGCTCCAGGGGTCTCAGTTTCCACGTGTGCTGGGGCAAAACTGAGCCCCTCTCCCAGCAGATCCGACTGTCCCCACACAAGCACGGGAAATCCCTGGGGAGTGCAGGTCCAGAAGGACTGACGGGGACAGAGAGCAGCCCCCTGCAAACGTAAGAAAGCCCGAAGCTGAGGTCTGGTTCAGATACATCCATGCAAGGTCCTCTCTCTACTCCACAGATCATTCTCTAAAAGCCTAAAATCACATCTTCTGTATTGACCAGCAGAGATGCTGAAGGGATATTCAGTGAAAAGAAAGACATCAGCCAAAGAACATCTCAGTGTGAATGTAAATTAAAGCAGCCACAATACCTGTTCACCCCCGGGGCTTTTAACAGATGATGGGAACACAAAAATGGCTTAAAACACTCCTTGTGTCTCCCTCCTGTTTATCCCCATGTCCAATCGAGCGATTAAAATCAGACCCAGAGGAATCTTCCCATTCAGGGAAGGCTTTGGGCTACATTTCCCCCCTCTATCAATAAACAGTTGCTGTCTGAGTTCTGCCACAGATTCACAGTGTAAAAACGGAGCAGACTGGGACCATTTTTGCCAAAAATCTTGCAATCTCTATTTTCATTTCTGGATTAGCAGTCTCTTTCACCACTTTTGAGGCAATGACCCCACCAGCAAGGACCATCCGTCCCCGCGTGGTCTGGCTTCCACACAGCACCACTGACACCTTGCCTCGTGATTTTGTCTGTCTCAGATATTTAACCTTGTCTTCCCTAAGTTTTAATGCTGACCCTTTAATGTCTTCCCTAAGTTTTAATGGTTAAATGGGGGGCTGCTGCAAGCACTGATTCCAGAGGAGGCCATGTTGCCTTGGTTACCCATCGCCAAGCCTCTCCTGAAATCTGCCTTCGCCTCGGATTTGTCCTGTTTTCCTGAGGAATTTCCTCTCTCAGACAGCTGGACTTAAACGAATCAATTAAATAAAGAAAAAACCTGAGGGAAATGCCCTTGGGTGTGCATCATTTGTGAAGTCTTGTGCAACCCCCCAGCAAAAGCCCCTGTACAAATCCAGCAGCAGAGGATGCTCTGCTGTATCAGTTTGGCCACAAAGTTCCAGAGCACTCTAGGCACTCCTGTGTCCCGAGGACCCGGAGCTGACACAACTCTGCTGTCCATTGGTGGCGAGACAGAACTAAAACTGGGGCACCACTGGTGCCGCCTGTGCCCAAAGCCCTCGGCTGCTCCTGCCCCAGAGCCCAGACCTCCACAGTCCAAAGAAGGCAAGGGAGGAAAGAAATCCCTCTGTGCCGATTTTACAGAGGGGGAACAGCGGGATTTTCAGGATTGTCAGAGCTGAGGGTTACAAGCAGGCCTCCGGCAAGGGGCGGGGGCTGCTTGGCACAGGGACTCACACGAGGTGGGTTCAGGGTGCTGAACACTCATCAACACAGCACAGACCAAAATTACTCACAGAGATTCATCGGGAGCTGCTTTTGACAGACAGACACATTGAGAAAAACTTGGATGTGTCAGTGGGTAAATCCAAAGAAGAAGACGAAGCCAAATCCAACAAAAGCAGTGCTCACAGTTTCTGTTCACTATCCTCCTGTTCCTAGAAATTAGCTATTTCCTGTAGCCACAGTTAAAAATAACACCTGATTAAAATTTTCAACACTGTCTGGGAGAATTGAATCAGAGCCCATTAAAATGTTAATACTTACTGAGAAAGGTCTCTGCATTCTTCTGCAGAGAGATCAAGCTAGATTTGGTTAATTCCATTTTTGGAAAGTACAGACAGCATTTTCAGCACTGTAAACCAAAGACTTATTCCTATCTATGTTTATGATATTTCTAATTGTCACATCAAGTGAAAATTATTTAAGAATGTGAAATAAATAACACAGCCTGCAGCACTCCTGCTCCACCTATGTTGAGTTGTAAAGGCCACCTCTAAGGCTTTCAGCGTTGAATCCTAATTGGATCTTCCAGACAGAAACAATCCACTCCTCACACAGGAGTGCCAGTAAGGAGAAAGAAAAAAGACAAGGAATTTTAATTGCACTGTAATCCTTCCTTCTTGCAAATGCCACATTGCAGGGACCTAACAGACTAGAACCAAAGGCAAAATTTCCTGGGAACCTCTCAAAAAACCCCACATTATAATCCATCCATAGATGGATCTCCAGGCAGTTGGCCATGCTGTTGTTTAATGTAGGAAGTAATATAAATTAAACCATTTGTCACTCCTAACTGAAAGCAAAAAAGAGAACCAGCCGATTTGTCAGCAGATTTTGCCTTCATCATAATTGCTGTATCCATCTTTCCTGCCTCTCCATGCCCAGCCACAGGCCCTGCTCCAATCTGTCAGCAGTTCTCACACTCAGCTTCGTTGCGGGGAAAACGTTTCATTCCATAGTTCATATATCTTGGTGAGAGGCCTATAAATAAACACCATTTTCTACCCTTGTTCCCCGGGCTGTGTCTCTCACCCTGAACAGCAAAATTACCTTTCAGCACTGCATTAAGC
Source organism: Tichodroma muraria (assembly GCA_013390105.1). Lineage (NCBI taxonomy): Eukaryota > Metazoa > Chordata > Aves > Passeriformes > Sittidae > Tichodroma > Tichodroma muraria. The sequence goes on from WAAG01006052.1 coordinate 67,021, forward strand.
CAATGGCTCTCCACTGCAGAGCACGGACGTCGGTGAGGGAGGAGCCCACTGAGCCCCCCTGCACACTAAAATAACCTGCAGCTCATCAGCTCCCTCAGGAGTGGTCCCAGTCCCTAAAAAATATTCAAGGATGACAGCAGGCTGCCAGCCTCAACTCCTGACAATCTAGACAAAGGTTTGCCAAGAGGATTTGAGATCCAGCTCCCATTTGGTCTGTGCTGCACCAGGCGGTGCCCTGCTGGGCACGAGGATGAGTTGGGAGGATTTTGGGGGATTGGGGTGGCTTTCTCAGGCAGTTATTAGACTCCAGCACTACCCACTGCCCAGACCCTGTCAGAACCTCCTACCCAAACTGAGTTTGACAGCACTGAATTCCAAGCCAGGCTTATGGACTCGTGTCCATTTGCATCGTGGAATCCCAGAATGGTTTGGGTTGGGAAGGACATTAAAGATCATCCCGGTCATGGGCAGGGACACCTCCCACAGTCCCAGGATGCTCCAAGTCCCTGGCCTTGGACACTTTCAGGGATCCAGGAGCAGCCACAGCTGCTCTGGGAATTCCATCCCAGCCTCTCAGCACCCTCACAGGGAGGGATTTCTTCCCAATATCCCATCCAGCCCTGCCCTCTGGCAGTGAGAAGGCATTCCCCTTGTCCAGGCCCTTGGAAAGTCTCCATCCATCTTTCTTTTAGGTTCCTTCAGGCACTGGAAGGCCCCAATTAGGTCACCCCAGAGCTTCTTTTCTCCAGGCTGAACAACCCCTTCCTCCCAGCAGAGCTGCTGCATCCCTCTGATCATCCTGGGGCCTCATCTGGACTCTCCACAACACCTGCTCCTTCATGGGGCTGTGGAGAGGACTCCCAACTCTTTCCACAGCTTTAAAGCAAACTTTACAAACGTCTTTTATTTGTGACCATCGCGATGTCAGAGTAAAAGTCCCAACAATTCCCAAGGCAGGGTCCTGACAGCCCTTCTGCAGGGCACCAGGCCTAGGTGGAGCAGTTTAGCCGTGCTGCTCCTCCGGGCTGCAGGACGGGAGATGCCTTGGGACTTCAGAGGGGTTTTGTGTGTATGTGCGAGGGTGTTTTGCAACCCTTGTGAAAATCAAATTGCATGTGTTCCTTGTGCTTGTCCCTGATTGCCCCAGTTAATGAGTTTTTAGTGCACTGAACCCTACTTAATACATTGCCTAATAAAATGAGAGTAATTAATCAATTATCCAAAAGGGCCCAGCTTTTGATCGCTCTTACGCACCACGGCAGCCAGGGCCCTTTCCTCACCCTCCTCGGAGTCACAATCCCCCCCTTTCTGAAGATGTCCTGGGCACAGTGAGGGGCCTGGCTGCTGGGCTACCACGGCTGCTGGCCACGTTTGTGCCTGCTGTGTGGGCAAACACCTGTCCCTTGCCAAGCTGCTCTC
>WAAG01006056.1:325-38243 GCA_013390105.1 Tichodroma muraria
ATTTTTTACTGATTTTAAGGAAAAGTGAGGATTTACCTAACAATAAAGTTATATTCTAGGATTTTTTCAATTAAGGTGTGGTGTTTTAAAATAATTTATTTATGTAGTCTGGCCTTGCAGGTTCTATTTTTTTCAAATGGTGTTCAAAGTACAGCTGCCCTCTCTGCTTTGTGGAAGATTTCTTACATGCTCATAATTCTGTAAAACTTGCAATGTTTGAAAAACTTGTCTTAGAGTTTCAATATACTGAATGATCTTAATGTAGTTTATATCAAAGTTGGCTGGATACTAATAATATGATTTTCTGTAGAATTTTTTTTTTCTGTAAAAGATAAAATTTTGAAGTGATTATCTTTCCCCCAGGAATGAACTTCAAGTCTAAATTGTCTCCATTATACACTGGAATTCAACATTTGATGTGGTGTCCCTTTCCCCCCACACTTTTAAAGCATTTATTAAAGATACAGTGGTAGTAGTAAATACCCCAGTGGATTACTGTATTACAGTGACTGTGGTTGGTTGTGTTCTGGTCCGGAAGTAGTGGGGGAAACACATTTTTTAGGGACAAGTTTGCATCCTTTATTCCCTGTGACTCATCCTTTTTTAGACTCTATTTTTTTCCTTCCTTGAATTCCCACGCGGATTTTATTGCTTTTTTTAAAGTGACTGTTACTTTTAGAGGAAGAAGCCATCATGAACATCTTATGTTTTTAAAAGCAGGGCTAAATTCTACTCTTGGTCTGTGAATTTTGTACTGTGCTTCTTGTTCATTAATAGTTGAGAATAGTGATTACTGTTTTGAAAGCTACAAACCATGTTAGCCAGGTTGCAAAACTAAGTTTTCTGATTCTGTCAGGTGCAGCTTTTTCAGCTGTATCTGGAGACTCAGTTTTTGAGAGATTTCTACTCCCCCCTCTTTGATAAAGGAGAGTACAGGAATATTTTTAGGTATGTTTTGTCTAGGTTATACATTGATTGCAGTCCTGTGTCCTCTTTATTTGTAATAACTTCAGCTGTTTGTTTTTTTTTTCTGTAACAAAGAAAAAATAAACATTATAGAAGTACCTCTAGTAGTGATGAGTACAACAAATACAGTCTTCGTGCAAAGAGTTTTTATTTGAAGTGTGGCAGTTTTTGAAAATTGCCAATGAAGTAATCTTTTTTCTAAACTTGACTTAGGTATGTTCCTTATAGAGGAAACCAGAGCACCATATTGTTTAAGATTTGTAAACAAAGTGTTTCCTTTTATGGTTATATGTTCTTGGCATTTTGGCATGGTAGAACAATTGAAGAATATTGACTCCTGTACAAAACCTTCCCTTCTGCGCATACCTAAAGGCTTACAGAAGTGAACATAAAATGGCAGTGTGCTTTTTTCCTTCTAGCTTAAGTATTGTGCTACTTCTATTCTTATTGTTGGCACTGAATAGAGAGTACCACTAACATCTCTCTTGCAGTTTACCTGCATAATGTAAATGAGAAGTTGAGATGTACCAAAAAGATTTTTTTTATATAGGGCTTGCGTTGCTTAAGTAATTTTTCTTTTCTTGTTGGTGAGACACAAATCATTAAGGTCAAAAGTAGACTATATTACATGAAAAGAAAAGAAATAGGAATCCAGGCTCTAAAGCACAATAGTTCAATTTTTAAAATGTATGTCCTTTGAGGAAAATAAAACTGAGGCTCTAAGTGGATGTATGGTCTATAGAAACTGCAGTCAGTCAGGCTTTGCTGAAGCAAAAGAAATTAAACTAGAAGCACATGATGAAAAGAATACAAGGAAGGAAAAGACCCAGGATGTTGAGCACTTGGAAATAGGAGAGGATGAAATTCATCTAAAAAACTTGTCCAGACATAAGAAAAAAATTACTGGAGAAGTAAAGAATAGTAACAAATTATATTTTATTAAATGCGCAAAACTAGGTAGGATGATTTTTTTTTTTCTTTTACCAATATTCTGATAGCTGGATAATTCCCCCAGCAAAAACTCACTTTTTTTTTTCCTGAACTGAAAATCAGAGCCTCTAACTGTGTCCTGATATGGTGTTCAGACTTGCAGGTACAAACCTATTTGTTCACTGAAAACTGCTAAGGGTGATATTGTAATCTGTTTTTCTTGGTGAGGTATGTGTTTGTTAAGTGGAGGGTGAGTAAGGTTATTTGTGGGAGTGGGAGCTGGAGTGAATTAAAGAGAAAGTTAATTGATTCTTTTAGACAGAAGATGACTGAAGCACCATACTGAATGTACTGTGGAAAAAGAAGTGTTCTGTTCTAAGGTCTACAGAATTCTTGCAGTGGACTATAGTCATTGATGAATACATTAGTCTGTATTTTTCAATTTGACGAGATGTCTATGGATAAGCAAGATTTCTAATTAAATCACATTCTGAAAAGGAGAGAAAACATTCAAAATGGAATGTGAAAAGGATGTATGTTTTTTAATTACCACGGACACTATAGCACATTATAATAGACAGAAAATATTCTGTATTACGTAGGGTGCTTGTGGACATGTTTTTTTTCTTGTAAATCAAAGCCTCTAATTGAAATAAAAGGTCGTGGTTACTTTTTATAAGTGTTACGCTAACAGCAAGCCCAGTCAAATTTTTGTATAGCCAGTATTCATAGCTCAGTTTTTTGGGGAGGAGGTGCCTGTTAAAATACTGGTATACAGGTCCATTATCTAGCATAAGTTCGGCTTTTGTAGTCTAAATTTAGAGGTTGTGGTCAGCTGCTTCAAATCTGAAGTCAGAATTAAAAAAAAGCAATGATGTATAAATGATGTAATATAAAAGGGATTTTCTAAGTTTCTGTTCAAATTAAACATGCTGAAGAACTGTGTGAGAAGTGTTTGAAAAATGCCTAAAGCTTTTGGAAAGCATTTTGGCTATTGCCAAGATGGTATTAAATTTGGAAGTCAACAGTGAGGATTTTTCACTCATGGTAGAACTTTCAAAGGGCAATCTCTAAGTCAAAATCTATTTTTCCATGCAGCCTTTTAATTGGATTCACCAGCTTCCTCCCCACCCTGCACCTTGTATTTTGGTGTATTGGTTTTTTCATTCTGTGTCTTGGTTACTCCATATTAGTATGGGGAAGTCATTTTGATTTGTGGGGTGTAGAAATTGGAATACTTACCTGCATATGTTCTTTGTTTTGTAATTATATTTGAATTCAGTACATTCTGTATCATGTCTGGAAGTTGTAATTACTCAGTAAAATGCTACATGGCCAGTAAGGGTTGTGTTCAGTTAATTTAGGCAATTTTATATGTATTGGAAAAGTAAGCAATAACACTGGCTTTATGCAGCTGATGATTCGCTATGTTTCTGAATTCAAATTGCATATAAGTATTTTATGAATGCAAAACAAAGGTTCTATCTGTCTGTTTGTGTTAGTCATTCAATCTGCCTTTGCCACGCTGGCACACACTGTTCAATTGCGTGTGCCTGGTGAGGGAGCAACCTGCCCAGGCCGGCCAAGCTCTGTATTTGTTCTCTGAACCCCACTGGCAACTCTGCCTTTCATCCTATTCACCCCCTGGGGCAGTTCCTTCCCCAGTACTGAGAAAGCTCTTTCTGCCTGGCTCAGAGGCCCCACTGTCACTATCTCCAGTTTGGACTACAGGTCCTGATCCAGATGTAAGGATGACATGAAGAAAAATAGTACTACAGATGGGTTGCATGTCTGTGTATAGTCAAGGGTATGAAGAATTCCTTGAAGAGGTTCGATTTATGTGTTAGGCTTGCATAGTAGCCATAGTTTCACAATCCCAGCGAAGCTGTCCAAGCCTCTTAAGAAAAAGCTTGAAATTAATCAGCTTAGAAAGGATTTTATGTACTGGCTGGTACACTTAAGTGCCACTTTTTATCACTAATACCAATAAAACTGCTTATTTATCCAGTTATGGGAAGAACTGCTTCTAATTGGCTAAAAAATTTTATGTGGTTGGAAAAAAGAGTCAAAAATGTCAGAAATATGGCTGATGGAGTGGGGAAACTCAAAAAAATGGAGTTTTTGTCTGTATGGAATCAGATACCAGAAATAAAGTGGTCAAGCAACATATTGCAGGAGAGATTTTGGCTATGCACTGTATGTCCTTATTGCTAAATATGTTTAATTTCATAGTTAAGAGATTCCCTTTCTCAAGGGAAGTTTGTTGGTTTCCTGTGGTTTTGTTGTGTTTTGTTTTTTTTCCTCTAATGAACCAAATGGCAGAAGATCCACCTGAGCAGAGAAGTGACAGACTTGAGGGCCTCATCTCTTGTCTATTTCAGGGCAAGTTCAAAAACTGGGCTGTCTTTGGGCTGTTGGAATAAACAAGCAAGTGGTCTCAGCCACTTTGAAAGAGGGAGAGAGCTCTGTCTTTTCATGTAATGTGACCTGAAATCTTCAAAATCCATTTTTTATTTGCTGTCTGTGGCATTTATTGAAAGGCCATTCCAAAATAATTGTGTTAAATGTGGCGTAATGGGTTGAAGGTGGGACCTTGCAGTCAGCTGGTTGAAGGGGATCTTAAAAGTCCTGCTCAAGAATGAGTTTTGTCTGTCTTTGCAAATATTTTGAGGGACTTATTAAAAGATCATGAAAAGTAAATCTTCCTTTAGCGTTTGAATTAAACTTTTGAAAACCCTAGGAAAAGGGACATAATTTCTACTTTCACAGAAGTTGTGCCAGCTCAGCTCCCAGTAAATCATGTGTATTGATTTACCTAAGCTCTTTGTGATTTTAATTTATTTTTTTTTCTAATTTAGACTTCAGTTCTGATGCTGAATTGGGGCTTAGTAAGATCTTTTCTAGGTTCTCTTTCTGACACTTGAGGTGACTTAAATGTTATTCACTGCTCTAGCATAAACACGTATTCAGTATTTAGGGAAGTATATTTTTTACTCCAAATACCGATTGAACAACAGTTTACCAGTTTCCCGGTGGTTCAAAACAAGGGTTTTAGGTGGAGAAGACTAATTCCAAAATCTATGTTGCAGGTGCTCCATCTGCTGAGTAGGTAACTGGACACTTCTGGATCATTGAGGGAGATGTGCAGTGGTACTCTTGCTAGCATTTGGTGGGTTTACGAATGTGCCAAGGTTAACTTTTCTCATGGAAATGTCTCAGCCTGGAACAGTCTTCCTGATGCTGTGGATGGGAAAGATGTACCCCAGGTGTTTCCTTGACATTCCGTCTGTCAAGAGACTGTGTTGGAACTTGCTGGTCTGCTTCTTTGGATTATCCTTTAGCAAATAAAAAAATCCTTCTTTCCATCAGTTCAAAATGTAGTTCAGGTTTTGGCTCTTTGAGTTTCTCACATAATTTTGGAAGAATTTAAGCTTTTCAATTACATTGCTACCAGGCATTTTTGAAAGGTTTAATTAGACTTTTTCTGCTGTACTATTGACCCTGTTCCTAAATGGGAACTAAATTTAATATTAACTTTTCTAATGGGAAACTACTTTGACTCATTAGCAAACCTGTTTCTTTCCATTTTCCTACAAAGACAACCTAGGTTGAGGCAATTATATCTGTCAGATGAGTGGAAAAGTTTAAAGCGTTTTTAAAGACAAAAGGGTTTTTTTAGCTTTTCCTCGACATTGTTGTATAAGTTCATGTCAGATTTTTTTTCTCTTGACTTACCTAATTAATCTGCTGGTGTGGCTTTTTTTTTTTCCCTTAATGTGATACATTTGCAGTAGAAGCTGCTTTTATATTTCAGGTGTTGAAGGGTCTGTGCAGGAGGGTATTTGCATTCACAGGGCAAGGTCATATACTGAGATCTGCGAAGTATTCCAAGGGGTTTCCTGGTGCAGCAGGGAAGGTTTATCCCTGGAGAGCTGTTTATGTATGAACTTGCTAGGAAATAACCAAGACAGAACCTCTGATTTAAATAGGCCTTAAGGAGTGGTCAAGTCACATCAGTGGTGTTGGTTTGCTCTGTCAGTAACTAAGATTTATGTGATGGCTGCCTGGAGCTGTATTCACACCTTGTGCTAAAGTACTGGGGTACCATTTGTAGTTATGGATGAGCGTAAGTTAGAGTCAGGTAGGGAAAGGTGAGTTCTTTTGGGGATATGGAGGACTTTTAGCAATTATATGCATATTTCCAAACAGGAGCTCCCTTTGCAAGTCAGTACACATTGTATTGTTGTCCATGCTGCCTGAGCTAGCGGCAGTCCACTGGCTTCAGTCAGTGCCTCAGCAGAGGGAAGGAGGCAGAGAAAACCCTGCCTAGCTGGACTCTTGAGGACAAGATTTTGCAACGTGAGTAATCTCATTAAAGTAAGATTACAAACACTTTAGTAATATGAGCTTGCACATGAGCTTGTTCAAACCAAATGAGGTAAAAACGAAATACCTTCATATGCGTGAGGTTCAGTGTCTGACTTGGACCTTAAGGTTCTCTTCAGGGATATCTTGTGCCTCAGGAGAGATATAACTGCCAGCATGGGCCATGCTTCTGGGGGCACCAGCACTGCCGCACAGCAGGAGCACGGTTTAGCCATTGCCTTATCTTTAACAGGTATTTAGTGGAAGAGTGATAAAATGTGACATTACTGAATTACACTCCCTATCCGTGCTGCTTGTTCCACTGCAGTCACTTCCCAGGCCTGCTTCCTCCCCATCCCAAGTACCTCTTCTGTACCCCTTCTCTCTGCCTGCCCAGCCCCAGGCACTACCTCTCATGCTTATCCCCTTCCATATACCCTGCTGTTAGACCTGATCTCTCTTTTCGAGCTTCATAAACCCAATTGCTGCCTCTGGTTCCCTACTTAGGTACTCTTCTGCCCTGCCAGCTTTCCCTGCTGGGTTCCTGCCTGTACTGCTCCTTCACCCTGTTTGGTTTACACACAGCCCATCCCTGCTCCCTCCAACCTCTGTATCTACCCTCAGACATTTCTAGACATTGCCCAAAAGTCTGGGAAGTCAAAGTTTTTCAAAGAGAAGTTAATTATAATTTTTTGCACATGGATTAATACAGGTTTTTTACCTCCACTTCTCAGTTACCTGAAATTATTTTGGTGGGGTGTTAGTAAACTATTCCCACTAATTGTGATCTTCACACAAAAAAAAAAAGCAGTAGGCTGAAGCCCCTGACTTGCCCAACCCCAGTTAATTTTGCAGCATTACAGGCACCCAAAAGCATTGTTTTATAATGGCACTATTTGGTAACCATTCCAAGTGGCTGACAGCAGCCTGTGGGCAGGCCCTGGCTTCACAGCCCAGCAGCAGTGCTTTACCATGGTGAATGTTTGTCACTGTAATTCCTCTACAAATTATCTGGAGCCTGGATTTTCTAAAGCGTTTAAGAGAACAGGATACATTCAGCCATCACTGGATTCTGAATTAAAATGGGATTTAAGCGTCACTGCTTGAAAATCCAGGTTTTAAGATTGCAGATGGGTACTTCCTTTGAATAGTCTTTCTATTTAACCAGCACATAAATCTATGTGGTTGTACATTAAGGTGAAAATGATTTATATTATATTCATACTTGAATTTTTCATAATAATTCAGTGTGCTTTCTGGTGCTTCAGACCAAACAAGCATTTAATGCAAAAGAAAATGCTCTAGCCCTTGATATAAATCTAAAACTTTCAATATATATTTATAGTGAGAAGCAGGTATCATGGCTGTCACACTGACACAAGATTGCTTCTAGAGAAAGAAAGAGACAGGTTAACCAGAGACTAACTTTTATTGTGCATTTTTATGCAACAGAACAAATGGAATTGGAGGTATGTAGTAATAAAACCAATATTCAAATTAGAATTAACACCTGAAATAGTAAACTGTAGGTAACAAATGTCTTTATAATTAAAAAATATTGACTGTTTAAAAAATTCTCTAAGATTTTATATTCTTTAAAAGAAATGTGTGTTGCCACATAGAAAACAATTCACACATCCTATAGAAATTGGCACAAAAACCTTACTAGTCTATATTACACTATGCACTTTTCTTTTGTACAATATCTGATAAAGGTCTATCCCTAAGCTGTACTTACTCTACACAGTACAATCATCATAAGAAAGTATTCATAGAATTAACTACACCATAACAATAAAAATATCAGGATTAATGCTTTTTTTAATCACAGTTTCTCCACAAATATTTGTCATAGAAAATATAGCGAAGGCATGTTGGCACAGATGGGCGTGCGGTGCTGCTACACAAAGTTTGAGAGAAGGCAGATACATAAATGACAGTAAGATTAAAGTGTAGGGAAGGATAAGACAAGAATCTCTATCCTCCTGGGACTTTCTGGAGTGACATGATAGATAGCAGGTTCCTTCTGTCGCCGGGAAGGGATGTGCTGGCTTATAAAGCACACTGCCTAAATATGGATCTCTCCCTCTGCAAGGGCTTATGTGCTATCTATTATTTCAGGTCCCATATCTAACATATTGCAGATATTTAGATGCTTCAATGTGTATGAATTTATAACGCCTATTGAACAAATTAACTGGAATAAGTTGTTGTGCAAGGTTTGGGATTTTTAAAATGAAATGTGTGGGTCAATTGGCCATGATGGCAATTAAAAACAGAAAACTGACAAAAGTTTTTATACTCTGTTATTTTAAAACCAAGCATGAACAAAAATATGAGCTGGTGTCTGTTAATGCCTGTCTGTGACCATGATTCATGTCACTGGCCAGTGTGTATAAGCAATTGAGGACAAAATTTTGTTCAGAAAGAAAGGTCCAAACCTGCAAAGCCATTTCTACTGCCAAAGTGGCTTTCAGGATGAAATTATACTTTTGGTTATTTTGCACAATGAGAGTAGAGGATCGTGAGTGGTTCCAGGATGCTGGCTATGCTTTTTACACTAAAAATAAAACTACGCTTACTAGTTATTTCAGCAAATCTTTCAGATAGTGAGAGGTCTGTCCAGTTCAGTAACTCTGTTGTGTGACTCTTAAAAAAAGTGTTTATATCTTAAACATCATACAATTAAGCATCTGAAAGGAAACCATCACAATGTTTACAAAAATACAGCATGATACATATCGCTGTGGACAAATTTACAGTATGTTGACTCACACGTTCTGACATGTTTTACCAAATAGTTCTGGCATGTGTCACCACATTAAACATAGACCAGCAAGACTTACACCATCTGAGCAATGTAACATCTTCTATTATAGTTCTTTTTAAAAAAGTGTAAGTTCAACACCGAAAAGCTACTATAGGATATCTGTACTGTGACATTTCTATACACTGAATTTCTCCTCCGGAGGCCACCACATGGTGTGACTGCTCCAAGAAAGTCACCTCCTGCCTGTAATGAAGGAATTCTGTTCCAAACCCCTCGGTCTAGTGAGGTCCTGTGTGACTAAACTGTTAGCTGACTTTAAGAAAATAAATTAATTATTTTGGGGCCAGTGAGTACCTTCTAACCCCCTTTCAAAAAAATCACCAAAATTAAAGTGAACTGAGAGGTATTGGACATTTGAGGGCCTAAAGCATATGGGGACTGAGCAAGGTCGTCTCCATGGCAGGGCAGGGTGAGCCTGTGTCTCGAGGTGCCCCGTGGGCTGGGAGAGAGCAGGCACAGCCACAGGCAAAGCGGAGGCAGAGGGCAGGAAGGAGCTCCTGGGGGGATGAGCTGAACTTGGGGAGACTGCCCCAGCCCTGGGGCCAGGCTGGGCCTCGAGGAGCGCTGCAGCCCAGAGAGCCCTTCCTGGTCTTTGAGGAAGGGTCCAGTGCCTCCTGCCTTGCCCGGAGCATGGGGAGGTCGGGGAGGGCAGGAGAAGGGTAAGAGGAGCCATTAGTAGCTACGCTTGTGGCTTGCACAAGGCGGTGAGGAAAGCTGGGGAGCATGAGAGACGCGTTCAGGAGAGTCAACGCTGATGAGGTAGCACTAAGGATGGTCAAAAGTGAAGTGAGCTTTCTTTCCAAAAAACAGTTCCCTGTACCTGCCAGTGGGGAAATGTTGCCACAGGAAGTGCTGGTTCAGGCTGTGGAGGAAGCCAACACTGGCCTGAGTAAGCACACAAAGGTAAGGAGATGGAAACACCCTGACCTGGAAAGGGCATTATTTCTTTGGCATTGCGTATTTCTGGTGTGGATCAATTTAGAAGGACAACAGACTCCTAAACATTGAAAATTAAACTTTTTTGTGGATTGACTTTTGTTTTTAAAGCTAGTATTTGCTTCCAACATTGTGTACCATTATGAATTCTGCTCCAACATCTCTTTTCTTACAGCTCTCAGTCTGGATCCCATGTCTACTTACTACAGAACACTAAACCGGGTTCTTCTTGCCCAACCCATCCCTGATTGCAACACTGAGTAAAACCAGCACACTGCCTCACCTCTTTCAAGGAATGATATAAAACACAGATTAACGTGAAAACAAGAAAAGGCAATTTAAAGCCTCTAAAGCTACGTAATATGGCTGCAGAATAGGAACAGACAAAGGAAAGTCTGTCTTTTGAAATGGCAATTTGTTTTTAGCAATCTTGTTTTAATGAAAACTGTCACGATCAACTCTAATCCTCTAGAAATCTAGATAAATATACTGTCTATCTGATATACAATGCAATTTTTATCTGTTAGAAGTGTCTGTTATTGTTCTGGGTCTTTGAAGGATTCTGCTGTTGATGAGTGCTGCTGTTTTACTCGGGAAGCTTAATTTCCTGACAGAGTTGGCTAAGAAAGTCCCTGGATTTTCTATCTTGTGTGGTATTTTAAGGTAGCATTTATAATTATGTTCTTTTCTGTTAGCAAATGGGAAAACACTTCTTTTTTTTTGTTGTAAGTGTGCAGACTTGTACTTAAATCTTCTTTAAAGATTTAAGAAATTTTAAGATTTGGGAAAGCAAATAGCACCCAGCTGTTCCGAGTTCAGGCCTGGGATTGTTATCAATAGGCTGAAGAGATAGTAGCTGCTGTTTCTTTTGACACTTTTACAGTTTTTAAATGACCTTTCCTCTACAACTGGATGAAATGAACTGCACGTTCCCTTTGAGTGTGCTACGAAGGGTTTGGAAATAATAGGCACTGAGAAGTCCCATAAAGCAGGTCCTGAAATGGATTTCTTTCTGTTAACTGGGATATGGTAGGATGGAGAAGCTGAAATGTACGAAGTACATGTTCAAACATGCTTTGGACTCCTAAATGACAGCAGGGTTAAGTATGTTTAACAGTCTCTCCTAAATTAAGTGGTTGCTACTGTTGTATGGTGTGGTTCTCACTGCCATCAATCTCCAGATCCATCTTGCATACCTCTATTGAAGACTTCGTCCTGTGATCCTGGGTGGTCAGTCCCCTCGTAATACGAGTTGCCATTGTGAAGGAAAGTCCCCACGGCGCGGCCCTGGCGCGCGTGTCCCACCGCGTCACTGAACACCTTGTTTATCTGCTCCTCAGATGGCATCCACCAGTCTGGGTTGGAGGTACAGTGCATCCTAATGAACTCTGCAGGAAAACACGCAAGCATAAAAAGCAACTTGTCTTTGCAGCATCTGGTACTGCCCAGGTGTCAAAAGCTCATGGGAGATAAGAAAGGAGGTATTGCTGCTCTACTTAAGCAGAAGTAAAGCCTTATGGGGGATGCCATGATAATGCCACTTGGACCTACTTTATTTCTGCACAAGTGCGTTTCTCCGCATGCAGTGTATGTTGTTATACCTGAGCTGCCTAAGTGACTCATGAGACCTGGATATAAAATCCCTTCTTGTGGAAATACAAATAACAAATTTGAAGTGAAGGCTGTGATTCAGCATGTGCAATATGTGTGGAAGCTAACATGAGCCAGGACATATTTCATGAGAAACCTGTTGGTATCTATACCTCAAGGTGACTGCTGTTGGATCTTTGACCTCCCACTGCTGGCTTCTTTGGCACCTGCAACCTGCAGGAGCCCACAGCCTGCTGGAAAATGTCACTGCCAATTTCAGATTGGTGCTCCTGTCTGTTTGGGGTATCTTTCTCTTAAGTTCTGCTATTTTCATCTCCTTGTATTTTACACCTATTTTTTCAGAGACCAATTTGGCCTTAGAAATAGCTAAATGAGATCGGAGGGCTGATTTGGGGAGCCTTGCAATAATTTTCAATGCAGGAGAAAATGAATTGTACTGCATGTATTTTAGCTATTGAAATAGCTGCTGCTGCCACATACAGCTATTTGTATGTGATGATTACATTTTTTATAATTTATTTTTTCAGATTCTTTGATGCGCTATATGCTAGACTTGCAGAAGGTGCCCTGCCAATTCTGATGTTGTAACTGCTAGACGTAGCTCAAATAGGTGTATTTGGACTTTGAAATATCCAAATATGATTTTAAATGGGAGGGCATCTTATTAGAGATATTGGATACACTGTACCTCATATAGAAATTGAGCTGCTTATTTATTCTGTAACATTAGTTATTCCCTCATGCAGCATTGTGTGTCCCAGGATATTTTTAAATTCTATTTTCTACTGTTGACAAGCCAACAGCACAATAAGTGGTGTAAGGTAACTTCATTACTGTCACCACATCTCCAGACAGGGAATGCTGTGCTTTTACATGAGTTCCCATGCCTGCAAGGTATCTCATCTGTTGGACAATTAGGATGTGATTTTTGCATAGCTCCTCCAGCAGTGTGTCTGCAAAAGTGATAGCAATCTCTCTTTTAAATTCATTTCCCTAGAAATCCACACAGGCAACAGTAATTCCTACCTAGTTATGTTCACATGTGCCCCCACAGACTTGTCTCCTTCTCAGAGAAATGGTTACCATGTAAAGAAGTAATGCTATAATTTAAGCATGCCAGGATGTTTTAAAACTGGTTCCAGACACCAGTCAGTTGTAGGAATATATAAAAATGTTTATATATATTTAAACACTAAGTGCAGACAGAGAGCCAATTTGCACTCTCTCCTATGGTGGAAAGGCATAATTAGCTGGGTTGAGAATTAGACACTTGTTACCTTGGCTTGCAAATGAGTAGGAGCTAGTGGCCAACTCTCAGCACTGGAGAAAGTTGTCATGTTCCCACCTATGCATGAAAGCCCCTAGGGAGAGCTGTCTACTCTTGCTTTCTTAGCTGGGCATTACATACTGCATGTTTTGACTTCTTCTTCAAGCTTCTGAAAATTAAAGAAACTACCCTTTCTCCCAAGGAGTGCTCCCCAAATGCTGTGTGTCCAGGACCTCGGAAAAGAGAGTGGCCACAAGCAAAATTCCATGTACAGGTGAATTTACTATTAGTCTTGGGAGGTAGGTGAGAGAAAGGGGAAGAAAAGGGTGTCAACACTGTGCTTGTAAGTAAATTATTAGGTGATACTTAAAGTAACTTAGTAAATGCTAAAGTACTTGTATCCAGCCTTCACTTTCCAGGAGAACTTCTGGGCCCCTGAATCTCCCTCTAGACCATGGTGTGCGATGGACTTGCCCTTCAAATTTAGCTCTGACAGAGTTCTGGTAGAGTCTCATACAGCAGCTTATTACCTTGTAGTACAAAAATAGCTTCTTTGCCTAATTTGTCCATATGTCAAATCTGAGTTCATTACCTGGTTACATCAATGTGCCCTAACCACAAGTCTTATCTACTTAGCCCTGTGTGATTCTTCTACTCTAAATGGGAAGAGGCTGTATATCTGATGTGTATAGCCACTTTGGATTCCAGTTGAATGAGTGAAGATATTTTTATCACTGACTGGCCACAATATAGCTTTTTACATTCCATTTATTAGTAAAACATTCTTGACGTTAGTTCAACCAAAATTTCACGTATGTGCTCAAAAAATACTATAAAGTTAACTACAAGTTAATTAAAGAAACGATAAGCATATGCATTTATACAATGCAGATGTTGAAACTATAACAATATTTTTACTTTGGTTTTAAAAAGTCCTGTTTTTTCTATTTTATTATAAAGCTTGCTACCAGCCTTTTCAAACAATTTTAGGAAACCAAAGTACACAACATTCTTTTCAATCTGTATGCTTTCTGTGCAATATCCTCACTTTCTGACATTGTGAAACGCTTGCAAAACTCCCCTCCCTTTTCAGGCTAAACACAGGGGAAAGTTGTTCCCTAACGTTTTCAGGCAATGTTGCATCAGTATGCCAAAAAATAAGTTAAATTTTGACAACACGCTTATGCACACTTTGTAATTAACCTGCAGATGTTCTTGACCCTAGAAGATGTTTTCAAACCTACTCTAAAACTCAGCTTCTAACTCCAATGATGCACCGTGTTCTTGTGCATCATATCCTCACTAGACATCAGACTGTAACTATTCTTTTGGTTAGTTTTGCTGTGTATTGGTGTTAACAAATGACCAGAGTTTATTATAAAAGAGTTTAATCAGAAATGTCTGGTTTTGCATCACTGCTTTTTAAAGTGTATCAGCGTCATGTGCCCTTGCATTTGGGTCCTGTCTTAAATAAGAGGCCTTGGATTTTTCCCATCAAAACACCCAAAACACATATATTATACATACATACATACTTGTATGTATGTATGAAAAGAAAGTGGAGGGCTTCTGGGTACTTGTCACCTTCCTGTGAAACCCCTTCTAGTTCTGCAACTGTCAGCCAAATGCTTGCACTGAGCCAGAGCCAATGTGGTGAAATGAGATCACATATGGTGGACACTGAGCGAAAAGATGCAGTACCTCTGAGACATGTTACTTTAACTGGATCCAGAGGACGTCTTTCAGGACCTGTCTCTCCTGACTGCACTGACCTTTTCCTTTTTCCAAGGCCGCATGAGTACTTAAGCTCATCGGTTGTGAAAACAAATCTGATGAGATAGCGAAGGAGCCGTCGTCCATCTTTCTTGGAAGAATTTACAGCCTCATCCCACTGTTTACTAGTGATGTAGACAGGGTAGTTGTTCAGCAACTGCTTACTCCCCTGAAAAAGCGAAATATTTCTGTTGCTTATTTTACAAGGCAAATGTAAGTGAAGATGTCAGTTGCAATAAAAGATATGTTTTTAACTATCCATGATACTGACAGTGAAACACAACCCAAAGTGAACACATAATTGCTCTTACAGAGAATGAGTACTTCTAAAATTACATTTCCATTTTCTAGAACTCAGATTGGCTGAGGTATGATGAATATGTTTTGAGAGGTGTAGCTATTGATAATATCTACTTTCACAAGCAGGTTAAAAAGAGTCAAGATTCAGCAACTGGGCATACTGTTTAAGTGCAATGTTTCTTCTTAATATGGTAAAATGCATAAAAAGGGTCTTTGAAGAGCATGATCAAATGGATCACATCATCACAGCTGATAGTTTCCTTCAGAGGCGACTCTTTTGGTCTATTTTTATAATAAATTTATTACTTCTGTAGAACACACCTGAAACTTGACAGCAATTATGTTACTGTGGAAAATGTAAAGAAAATAAATAAAGGAACTATGAAAACTAAAAGCTTCATTATTATTAATGAATGCTGTATTAACTCAAATTATAGCTTTAAAGAAATGCCACTGTGTCAGTTGGAAAGAAATTTTGCTTTTAACCTTCATAATTTGTGTGCTTCAAAATTCCAACATTAAATGAATGCTGTAGGACTAATTATGGGGATTCCTGTAATCCACACAAATTTGTAAGCCCTCTTAAGTCAATTGTACCTAAATTGTATTTAATTCTTGTTGCCCATAAAATGCTATAGTTCAGGATTAGCCAATTAATTGTAAGATGGTACTGTTAATATACTTGAAATAATTGAAGTACGCAATAAAAACCCAAACCACACCCTCCCAGAGACTCGTTCACTTTTACAGCTGCACCTCTTTATCAAAACACATAGATCTGGAAGCCCAATTAGTGCACCCTTTGTGCAGCCCTCAGGTTTGACAGGAGCTTACAGTGAGCTAGAGAAACCCAGGTCTGGTGCTCAGCCACGAGCCACACTTGTGGGCAACTGCTGCAAAGTTCTCACTTCCAGGCCTTTGATATCTGAGAACTATTTTAAGGACTACCCTTGCCTTCTTTCATACATTTATTATAGCATCTTGGGAGACAGCTTGAGAGCATCTTTGAAGTTTTTACTCAGGTATTTGCTTTTAATTTTTTTGCAAGTTTGATAAATATATGGAAGATTGAATTTAGTGAAGACTGTGCTGAGATTATCATTAGATAATCTGTATGATCTAGAGTCACACCACCTCCCAGTGGGGTTAGCATCACTGGGAGCTCAGCCTGTGTGACTGTCTGCTACTTGTTTGCCTTGCTACAAGCTGCTGGCAAAGACAGCTACGGACAAACCCAAAAAGCTGCAAAGGAAAACAAAATGTAAGGAAAAAGATGGGATCTGTCTGTCTGAAGGCCCACTTACCCCCAAATACCTCAACACTTCATTCATTCCCCTGCAGCTGTAAATTCAAGCTTGTAACCCTAAGAGAAAAGCCCTTCACCCATAGTCTAGCCCTGTTATAATTTGGGGCTTTCTCTTTGTACTTCATTATCTCCTCACACCACTGCAAACAGGTCGGGGTCAATTCCTGCCCCTCCATTCATAACACAGGCAGCTGCTTTAGTTTTTGCCCAGTACATGAACCCCTGGGAAGCCAGTAATAGAAGAGCTCTGCCATGGAAGAACATTGCAATCCATCCAGTCCAGCTCCTTGTCCTCTACCAACACTGTGAAGGAGCTGGGGAAGGAAGAAGAGCAGAGGGGCAGCATGGAAAGCTCTTTGGAGGTAATATACTCTTATGTTGAAGTAATTGTGACCACTCTGTCCCAGGGGGAGCTGGCATGAGTACTCCCTTGGCTTGTTCCACCACATCAGTACAAAGGACCGCGTGATCCTCAAGCTGGTACATAATTTTTTTTCAGCAGCTAGCTTCACATTCTTTTTATATAAAGTCAATTATTTTCCTACCTTAGATTTCTGAAACCTATTTTTTTCCTATTTAAAAACCCCTCTAGTGAAGCAATGACCATTCCTACTGATACCACTGCAAAGCATAAGCTGCAGGTAACTGTAGGTACTGCCTTGCTTTTAAGCCCTGTCAGGCCTGGCTTATGCAATGCAAGCCCATAATGGCACAGGGTAAGGCTCCAGGCTTGCTCATGTGCATTAAGGACAGATGCTCATGTGCGGGTTTGCTAAGCAGCAAGCTATCTTAGAAGCTATTCTGTGTTTATATATATAGCACTGATGAAAACAGGGTGCAGAAAAGCCCAGCATCTAGATTTCATGAGAGCTTACATTCCTATTAACTGAGGAGAGGGTAATAAATTTCCTGTGCAAGTCCTCAGCCTCAATTTTATAACACTCCTCTCTTGTTCCCCCCAAAATGTAGGATATTTTTCCTCATTCTTCTCCAAGGCATGATATAGTGTTACGCTGCTCTGTTAAACAATTACTGGATTCTTGTTACAGATACACTTTCATTGCTTCCTCAGAAAGTAAAGTACTTCTGGGCAAAACATTCTCGGTAAATATATGATGTGGTTTGGTGTGTCCAGCAGCCATTAAACCAAAACAAATATAAAACCTCCCAGCAATGAAATAAGCAGGCTCTAAAAGAAGAACCAAAATACAAATGCATCTCTGCTTGTATTAGTACCTGATTAAATTTATAAAAGTTAATTTCTGTGTGTTTAATTGAATAAAAAATTCTGTCACACTATGACAAGCTATTCCTTGTGAGACATTACAGAACAGCCTCAGTTTTTACAGCACTTGGAAATTTTAGTTAAGCAAAAGAGCATTAAAAAAAGGAAAATGAATCCTTGCAATATACTTTAATGATAACAGATAGTGATAAATATAAATAAGTATATATAAATTTGCACAGGATAAAACTGAATGGAGGAGAAAAGTGACACACGCCCCGAACTGCTTCACGCCACGTGCAGCCATTTCAGTCACCCAGCAGGCAAGGCTGGCCCTAGCCTAAATGCTACCCACAAATATGGTATTTCTGAAGAAAGAGGAGAGAAGAACTACCCAAAGCAAGGCAAGCACACCTGGTGCTGATGGAGACAGTTAGGTGCTGCTGAGTAAAGTCAATCTAGATTATACTAATGATGCATTTCCTCCATTTAGGGGACTACTGTACTTAAGAATGACAGTTTTTAACCTGTTTTTTCCTACTAAATGTCTACTGATTTATTTGCCTACATGTTTGTAATGAATTATCAAGCATAAAGAGACATAGCTTGTTTTCACTGTACACTACCTCAGTTGGATGGTCTGTTGGCTGTGGTACCATGAGCTGGTTGTGATGCTGAAGTACAGTCTTCAAATAATCCAAAACCGTCTGGCAGGGCACTGCATGAAACAAATTGCAATTACTGTATATTAGCTATAAAGCACAAAATAGAACAACAATATTAAATCAAGCAGTGTTCCTTAGTATCTGTTTTCTATGTCTGTGAGATTTATTTCAGATAGGAAATACTCCTCATTTTGATTTGTGCAGATGTTCCATTTAATAAATGTACAAGTATTGTATTTCCTATACTGAGATCTCTGAAATTACTTTTATTTTCTTCCCACTAGTTTTCAAATGTTTTTTTCCCTGAGTTTGAAATTATAATTACTACAAATACAAATTAGGTCAGCATTAATGATAATAAGAAAAAAAATCTGTAAATACTGTATAAAAATCCCAAACCGTACAAAGGAGAAAACATTTCTTGGAGTTAAATAATGCATTGATTAACATGTAAATATGCTCAAATATTTTTCGAACTACAGTCTGATTAAATATACTAAAGAGATTCAGTGACTCGTATACCTTAATTTCTGCTCCCTCCCTCCTCCCAAATTTGTTATAAAACTAGGTGTTAGGCAAATTGCTTTATTTCTCCTTGCCCTCATCCTCCCCCCTTTCCATTCCCATCACCCTCATCCATTTCAGTAGTGGTACCAACATCCTATTCCCTTCTGTTGAGGTGATAGGTTAATTAGGGATGATTCAATTATGGGTCTCTCTTAAGCAGATGCTGCCACATCCCTGATTAACTCTGGAGTATTTTTGAAATACAGCTCTTTTCTCCTGAGCCTGAAACACCATAGGAGAATTAAACAGATATTAATCCAACATTACAAGTGACTTGTGCAAGACTAAATAAGCTACGTAGTTTTTATGGTTTTAATAAGCTTATAGTTTTTAAGGTACCTTATGACTCTCACATTTTGCATGGGTTGTTTTTGTAAAGTATTCAGATTTAATCATAGCTTCAGCTCAAAACCCAGAAGAAATATTTGCGTTCATTTTTTAAAATTACTATTTCTTGGCATTTTATTATTTCTTTACACCTGAAAAAAATGTGGTGTTTTGGGCTTTATCTTAAGCTGGCAATCTGAAAGCAAGCACTGAAATATCTGAGAATGTCTGAAGGCAGGATTTATGGGTATTTTGCCCTCTTTCCTTGCCATTCACACCACACAGCTACTGTGTCCCTGTCTAGGCAGACAGGGTGCAGAACAACATTGTTGTTTTGTATTTGTGCAAAACAGACCCTTTACTGTGGGATAAGAGGAGTTACATCCAGCAGTCTGCATACAGAAGTCATGCAAAGTGCCTCATATGATGAATAAATTCCTATGTTATTGCACCCCACATTGAGTTCTCTGTAAAGACAACCCATCAGTGTATTTACTCTTGCTTCTGTTTTTTCACACAGTAAGTAATCTCACTGCAGGCTATCCAAGGATGTGTTTACCTATGTTCTTCCAAGGGGATGGGGCTCAAGCAAGAAGACAACAGGAATTACTTAACCTCTTGTGTCCTCAGCAGATGAAGTACAGCTCTACTTTAACTCCATGCTGCTGATGAAATGCCTTCTCATTACCAGTGAGAAACATGAAAGCACTAAAAGCTGGTTGAAGCTTATAAAAACTTCTATCCTCATAAAAGCAGTAATGTTTTGAGCACAACATTGTATGATTTTTTTATCATTGTAAGTGACTGGAGGATGTTGATCAGTTCTGACCTTAAAGCCATGACACAGCACAGTTTGCTGTTGGTACAAATAACCTCAGCCTTTCAAACAGCAGGTGCTACTTGCAAACCCAGACTTCTTGGGCTGCCATATTAACTAAAGCCTAGAAGAAACCACAAAGAGGGCAGCATGAAGTGGACAGTCAAAGCTTTGGTTTTGCTGCTGCATCCCTGTTACAGCTCTGCAGATATTCTCTTTGCTGAGAACTTTTCCTCCAAACCCTTCAGGAAATGTAACTTTGTAAGAGCATGGGAGTCCCAGCTGGGAAGATGAATAATCATTTAAGTCTACTAGTTTATTTATTTTTATTTATCTTTTATGTGGTCTCTACAGGGTCAACAAGACCACAGCCCTAAGGGTCGATACTCTGCATGCTTATGCAAGTATCCACTATCAGGACATCACCAACAGGGATTTGTTCTCACTGTAAGTAGTGGCAGAGATACCAACGTCGAGATAACACCTGTTATGATTTAACAGAAAGCCTGTGGGGAGGCAGTAATTTTCCTGCACATTAGGGAAGAAGTTTCCACAGCCTTTACTTTCTGGAAGTGCCAGCATCTCAGAACGGACACTGGAGATGGCAAAGTGGCCTGGCCTGTAGAGAATGAAAGGACAAGGTCTTTGCAGGACCTAAAGGGCAAGGAAGAGGAAGAGGGCCTACAGGGAACCTGGTGTGCCAGGGAAGGCTGGTCTAGCTAAGATGTTAACCAGGACACATATAGGAGGTGGCAGGTATTTGCTGTGATCGATCCAAGTTTAAGACTTTGTTGTTATTCTAGGTATCTGTTGTAACAAGTGCTTATTCAGCACAGCTTGTCACAGCTTTCTCTGCAGAGAATCCTAATTTCTAATAAATAGTTGAACAGTGACTGTGGTGGTCACGCTCTGTGCCAATGACAAAATCCAGGCTATGGTCTCTCAGCCTGAGCTGCCACACAGCACAGTGACTCCCTAGACTAAATCCTTCTTGCAACAGACAGCATCAGTAGGTAAAGCACAGTAGAACCCGAGCAGTCATCTCCTGGTGATGCAGTTTCTACCCACAGGAACATAAACCTTATTTCAAGATTGCATTTTGTTTTCCTTCAAACTGGGGCTTACAAAATTTTTGGAAAAGAAATGGAAAATGCCTGATACTTGTTACATAATTAGTGGTAAAGTATTTCTCCCTCTTCTCTTTGCTAAGCCCAACACTGACCTTCCAGAGGTGCTGGGCTCCTGCTAAAAGCAGAGTCCCTACCCCTACGTACATGTCTGTACAGCTGAAGGCCACGGGTCCTTTGGCCATGCTGCGCATCAATATCTAGGCAGAAAGCCACTGCGTCCTCCAAAAGCCTTTCTCAGTGCACATCTCCCAGGGGCTGAAACCAAGCAGAGCGATGTTCTCTGTGCCCCAAGACGCAGAGATCGGCCAGGTCTGTCACCTCTCATCTTCCTCTCTCACAGCTACCTCTGCACCGCTTGCAAGCTGTAAGCAATGGCTGTGTGCTTTCCCGCACGGATTAAAGTATTATAAACACGGGCTGTGAACAGTTTCACAAAATAAAATCCCTCCAGAAATTCAACTGCATCAGGGAAGTTTTCCTGAATTTCCTGAATACAAGTATATTTGTATTTTTAAATCACGTTTTGTAATATAATGTTATGTAACACCCTGAATATCTGCAGTACGCATCAACCAAACTTTTCATCTCATCAAAACCATAATTTGTCAAGATGTTGCCTGGTACTAATGCCATTATTCTGGTTTAGCACTCCATTAACTGAAGCTGGCATCAGCTATGCAATTAGTTTATCTGGGCTCAATATCAGGCCAGCGAAACTACCATTATCCAGGACATCTCATGCCCTTTAAAAAAAAATCAGATACTATTTCCATCTTTCAGTCTTTTGAAGCATCCAAAATATTACAAATAATAAGGAACAATTATGGTCAGAGTTGTCTTTTTCACATTTGGTTTAGCTCCTGAAGTGAGTTGTCCAAACCTCATGGTTTTGAAAACATGACGCTTTGGTAGCAGCTAGTGCCTTTGGTAATAAGTTGATGTGCACTTAGGGATGAAAAGCTGGGGTGCCCAAGCAGCTAATGCTCTTCAACTGTCCCAGCATTGGAGGACATTTGGGACAGGCAGCTGAGGCTGCAGATACACATGAAGCTGCTGATGAACATGTGATAACACCCAGAGTTACAATGGAAATGGAAAATATTTCTACCTGCTTACCATCAGCATTTTATTGGTATGACTGCATCAGGTTACCCTTCACAATTACCAGAACAGAAATACTCAATGAACAGTTCCATATTATTGATAAAATCTATTTCTGTCTGATAACGGTCCAATACTGCTGTTAGGATGTCATATTTTTCTTTTATTTTGCCAGGGAAGAAGCCTTCTATAGACATGCTCCAGATTTAATTGGTAATTTACCACTGATCCAACTGCTTTTTACATATCACCATTAACTTCCCCTCTAATCTATTTGTTATGTTTCTAACTGTTCCTTTACTCTCCCTCTAAACTGGTTGGCTTTGTAACCAACATTATACTTTTCCTCCTAGATAGTCTTTTGGTAGTAGATAGTCAATAACGTTTTTAATGTTTCCCAATTATCACCCACTCTGTTTTCTTTTTAAACCTTCGCCTCTAATAATTGTTTCCGAATTTTTATGAAGAACCGGGAACTATTATTGGTTTGAGCTGGGTTTTTGCTCATTATAAATGTTACTGGGACACAATCACTTACATTGGTATCTGTCAAAATGAGAACTCTCATTTATCCTCCCAAAAATGCAGCCTCCAGTGTGAAACATTCCAGGGCTGTTTATACTGCCAAAGCACAGCACTGTGAAGAGATGCTTGGGCTCGCTGTAAATACGGCACATCTCCAAGGCAAATAAAGTGTATCAACAACCTCTCCTGCAGCATCAGACAGTCCCAGTGGGAAGGGATGGCTCACCCCCAGTATGGCTGCGTGTCTCTCTGCAGTGGCCTCAGCCCCATAGACAGTAAGAAATCTGGTTATTCTGTTCATTAATAAGATTCTGTGCGCTGTAGCTGACACTGGCTAGTATTCTCCTTGGTGCTCTGCAGAAGATGAATCCCTTAGCACTCACCATTTACCTCTGACTCACCAGTGAGGAGGGGAATTGGGAAGGGTGAACATCTACATCCACCCTGCTCAGGCCAGCAGCTGTTAGCTAAGACTGGCTCAGCACTGCACTGTGTCCTCCTTCACTTGACCTTGAGCGACGCCTCTCTCTGAGTTCATTGCAGGCCATTTCTAAATTGATGCTCAACTGTCAAAAAGATGTAACAAATGATAGGGAATGTGCTGACGAACCACAGGGCTGTGTGAATTTCTTACAACATTAATGGAGATGCCTTTGATGCCTGAGATTTGGACAAGTGTGCATGGCTTGGATTATTTTAGCTCATATGGTCATTTATTTCAATAGTCAGCTGAAAGCTGCATGGATGGTCCACAAAGGGAAGTTGTTTGGGGTGTGATGAGCTGGAAAAACAGCAAGGGGCAAGGAGAGATGGGGGAGGAACTGATCCCAGTGCTCAAGAGCCTGCAAGTTTGGATATTTGTGACTGGATGGTAAAATAAAACTGGCACCCATTTGTACTGAAAGCATACAGCAGAAATCAAAAGAATTGACACAATGTGTAGGAGGGTGTTAAAGATTTCCTAAATTGACCTACATGCCAGCTGATAACAGGGAAGGGAGAAAAATTCAAGCAAATATCCCACTACTTTAAAAATCCCTCTCAGCTGTGTTTTCCAGGCAAATAATTTAATTTCTATAAATCTGTATCTGAAAAGCCACCGTACTTTTAATTTTCTTTTGCAATAGATTTCTTCCAGAAAAAAGAATGTTCCCCTCCCATACGCCCCTGGGATGTACACCTCTGCATAAACAACAGATTAAAAGGGATAAAACAAGGCAGCGGTGCATCTCATTTAAGTGATGCTGCCACACGCTCCTGTTGCTTTTATTTTTGTCTGTGCTCTCTCACTTTCCTTCTACCCATAAGAAGGAGCCTCTTCTTGTGATCCTGTTCAGCAGTGAAGTCTTCCCTTTGGAAGGGACATCCTCTGTAAACCCCTCCACTACACATTTCTACTGCTGGTAACCAGCAGAGAAATCAAGAAGTCCCCTTGTGAGAAGGGTCAGCAGTTTGTGTCACTAAAAACCAAACGTTCACTTGCAAAGGCCAAACCAAAGTTGAGGCCTGGGAGCTCATCCTTGACAGGCTGGACTGCAGCTCCCCACAAAACTCCCACCAGCTCCGGTTTACAAGTAGGCTGAGAAACCTGATCTCCCAAATTCTTGTGGGTTTGTATCCAGAAACGCAGAGAAAACAGATGAAGCAAGCCCTGGTCTGCTGCAATTACATGTGTCTACAGGTTTTTGTAGTCAGGTTGGTTTAGCAAAGTAAGCTACCACCCCCAGCAGCAAGCAAAGCCGTGCTACAAATTCAAAGGGGTTCTTGTGCCAAACACCGGGTGATTGTGCTCGAGGCTCTCTCTTCTCAGAGTAACTTCACACTTTGAAGTTGAACAGCAGAAGGAGGCCACAGATCAGACCAAAACATCCAGAACATCAAGGGAAACCAAAGAAGTGGTTAAATGTGAACATCAAGAAAAAGGACAAAAAAAGGACATGAAAAAGTGTTCATCATAACCCTCGATGGCTGCTTTATCTATACTGTGGCTGTGGTAGGCTCTTTGGAAACATGAGGCTCTGAAAGTATAAAGGAGACAGGATTTGTAGGGAAAAGTAGTATCTTTTATTAGATCATCCAATAGTCAGGAAGAAGAGTCAAGACTTGGGCATAAAAAACCTCCTGGAAAACTTGTCTGACTTTTTCAATTACGTTGACATTAACTCTACTTGCCAATCCCACTTTGCTTTGGCTACTTCCAGCCACCACGTGGCAGTCTGTAGGTGACCAGGACTCAACATTTGAGGGGGTTTTCCTTCCCCATCCCTCTGCTGTTTGCTGGAGTATTTTTTGCTGCTGGGCTAACAAAGTAAGAATAATCATTGTATTTATCACACACTGCTTCATTTACTTAGTAATTTATGTTTTCACTATTTTCAGACTGGTTTATCCAAAACAACGCAACAAAGCTGGGAGCACCAGGAGGCAAACCCTAACTCATGATTATAGATGTTTGTTTTAATCACCTGGAAATATTTTCTCCCTTTCAGGTAAAAAAAAGTGTGAGAAAATCATGCTGATAATAATGAAGAACTATTTAATATCCTCATGGTTAAAATTCACGTCTTGTAAGCAGCTCCACAAATACCTCTTTAAATTCACTGCTGGGAAAGTATCACAGACACAGTAATTTCTATACAGAGGAAAGAGACTAGGAGACACTTTTCTACTCGTGTGGATGGATTACTTTGTTTTGTTCTTAGTAATCTCAAAACCTTAAAGAGCCAATGATAAGTTTGCCAAACTCCTTTCAGGAATTACCTAAACTTTAATTACTTTTCAAAAGAAGACAAGATAACACACTGAATGAAAATGTTTCTCTTCTGTTCAGTTGAACTGAAAAATGAAAATGTTTGGTTAATATTTTGCCCTAAAAATATATATACATTGGGGAAACTGGACAAGTTGAAAGAAGTCGCACTGCTTTAAACCCCAAGAACTGATATATGAATTTTTCTTAATTTATTCTACAGCTGGAACAATTAAGATTTCACAGAAATTTAAGTATTGTTTCAGTCAAATCAAATTGAATTTTTCTGAGAAAAAAACATCTACCCATCCAGCAATCAAAATATATGGGATATTTTATCCATGTAATTGTTTCTCTCCAGTGGTGGTCTGCCAAAGACTGACACTAGGCTACAGGCAAAAAGATCCTACAGAACTGAAGGGCTCTACAGCAACAGGGCAGAGTCCTGAAAATTGAAAAATCTTATTTTCTGTGTCCAAAAGCTACAGGAGCATATGTCTTCTGTAATATTTGTTAAAAAAGAAAAAAGTGTCATTGCCTTTACATCTGCAGAGAAAACACTCTTTTTCGTGGTAGTCTCTTCATGAGCCTTGCTTTGCAAAGCTAGAGGCAGAAATGTATAGCAGCAACTATTTTTAGATCGCAAACTCTCATGGATTTTAAAAGGGCTTTTGCATATGGAAAGTAAAAAAAAGAAATGCAAAGTATTTCAGGAGAAGGATAAAATGATTCATATTATACAGCAGAAGGGAGGGGTTGGTGCTTTTATATTCTGCTGATTAGAGTTGCTAGTGGGAACCTCAGCGACTGTGGGGAGGGCACGGTGCACGCTGCCACCGCCCCACAGGGTCCCCTGCCAGCCTCATCCAGCAGCTCTGGACTAGCTCCCCCGAGGATGAGAAGGGAAACCACTACATAAAAAAAATCCTGCTCTTTCAGTGGCTCGATGGAGACAGTATGGCAACCTCCACGCTCAGCTAGCTGCCGCCTTGGCTGCCGCTCCACCGCGCTCATCGCCTTCCCTGGCCCATCGGACGGCCTGCACGAGGTGGATGAACATGCAGGGAAGAAAGTTTGTGCTCTGAGATTACTTTGATGTGATAGATGGTGACAGGCAACACTGACACTCTGCAGAGGGCTTTCTGCCTCCCTCCTGAGCCATGCAACATCTTGATGGGGAAAAAAAAAAAAGAAAAAGACACAGAGAACAAGCTCCTGTTTACATACAGAGCTGGGCATTTCAAGTCACAGGAGCAAAATGAACTAGAGACAAAAATAATTAGACCTTGCCTTTAGTTGATTTTTGATTAACTTTGCTCAGTGGTGGCTGTGTGACTGTCTGAGGATCTCTGTCTTACCATGTAGCAAATTCTGAGGGAGCTTCTGTGGCTCTGAACACTACTGCAAACATGTGGGTCACTTCAGATCTATTTGGATATGTCACCAGAAAGCAGCAGATGTATCTGATGATGATTTTATTTTGGCAGATGAAGTCCTACCTCCTTGCACAATTTTTATGTTTCCTTTGATACACTGTTAACAAGGAGTTTCATGACTCCTGGGGGTGTAAAATGACTATGATTATGCATGTTTATCACTTTTAAAGGGAGATGAACAGTAAGTATGATGACCCAGGTCATACTTGCTGCTTAACTCAGCATTAATCCTAGCAAAATATAGGCAATCACAACAAAATTCAAATGACAAAGAACTAAAGAATATGAATATAATTAATTCCAGTCAAAATGGTCTTCTGGAAAGTAGATCTTGCCAGACTAACCTGATTGTCATTCTTTGATAAGCATATAGATTCGCATGAAAAAGTTGGGCTGAACAATATAAGATACCTAGACTTCTGAAGGGCACTTAACTTAGTACCATGAGTTAGTTGATTGCAAAAGTAGCAACACTCAACACCAGCAGACTAGACCACGTATATATTAGGAACCTGCTACTGACATCTCAAATATTTGTCATTGCAGGAATCATCATTAATAGACATGTTTCTAGAAAGGCCCAACAAGGACTAACAACACCATCCATACTATTTAACATTTCTAAGCAGTATCACAAAATTAATTTAAAAATAATTAGAAAAATTCTGGATGATACAGAAATTGACAAATCAGCAAACAGTGGGCAAGTGGAACAGTTAGAGCAATCTGGAACACTCAGGTTCAGTGCATGTGACAGACAAAGTGTGTACTTCTAGGAAGAAATGTGAACAGAATGAGAAGCTGAGCTGTATAACCCACCAGGAAAACCACAGGTGCAAGCAAAGTGTCTATTCACCTTTGATCAGGCTCATAGGAACATACTGCATGCATTTCCAGCATTTCCAGTGCCCAGATCTTAAAGAATTTAGCAGAAGGGAAGAAAAAAACCTGCAAAGGATTCAAGTAATTTGAGGAGTTTCAAACAGTACTGTTTGCTTTGTTTATTTAAAATGGAAATGAAGTCAGCTTTCAGTCTGTGAGTACCTTCAATCAGAAGAAGTACCAAGACCTATAGAGCACTTCATTTAGGGGAGCAAAATATAAAAGTCAATGGCTAAAAGCTGATTTCAGGTAGTCAGGCAGGGAACAAAGCACATATTTTCACTGGTGTAATTAATTAAGCACTGGAACCAAGTGTCAGGTAAGAGATACAGCCACTGCTCACCAGAGGCTGGAGGCCTTCTGAGATACTACTTGAGTAAATACAAGTTATGCATTAGTGAAAGTCAAAAAAATTACTGTGTTCAGTACAGGTGACTGAATGAAAGCTGTCAGTCAGATTACAGACCCTACAGGATCATTTCTGGTCTTACACACCTGAAGGTAGGATTCCACAGCAGTTGAAGTCCACACAATACAGTCACACAGTACCAGATGATGTACTAATCATTGCTGAAACCAGTGAGAGTGCATGAGTTATGGCAAGTCTATATTTTTGGGAGGGGTGAGGGAGTTATTCTAAATTTTGGGTTTTCTTTGCACTGAACAATGCTGCTTATGGGATTTGCCAGTGTCCCTATGGACCAATGCACAAAAGAAAAACATGATGTGATATAAATAATGCATAGTACATCACTGATAGCTGAGGAGAAGAATTATGAAGACTACTGCTTGCATTTTGCTCAGATTTTGCAACTGCCTCTACATGTTGGGGCAGTAGTTGGTTACTACCTTCTTTCTTTCTGCATAGTTAGCATCTTTGAAGTACTTTCTCTCTTGCAGCTCATGCTGTACTATACATGCCTTTCTGCCATTCAGAGATCAGTTCAATTAACTTTTCATGGACCTACCCTAAGCACCTCAAATTCAGGTAAAAAAGGTGCAGTTCCCTAGTGTTTATACATGTCAAAAGTATGTTGTACGCTTCTTTCTTTGCTAAATTCCAATGTGCTTTTATTATTACTATTTGAGGTGCATTTCTGCCTGTGCTGAAAGTTTAGAAAATACAGGTCCAAGATACTTTGTTCTTATCCCATACAACACTTCAACTATCTTGGCTCACCTGAATAGTGAGAAGTCCTAGGTTTAAAGAGCAAGAGAAGCTTTTCACAGAAGGGGTTCCTATTTGATTTCTTTCTCTCTTCCAGTGGCTTCTAGGTATTGCTGAACTGGAAAAGTTACTGTTAGGCTTTTTTTTTTTTTTTTNTCCCAGATTTATTTGAAGATGGACGGGAAAAGTTGTATTAATGCTTCTCATCAAGCAATTTAAGAGAAACTGCTCAAGGTAAAAGCCAAAATTATTTCAGGTAAACTATGGATGTAACTTTGAATAGTTTTCCTTAAGTAACCAAAAAAAAGGAGCCCCAAAAGGGAATTAGGTTTATAAGCTGCAATGTTACTTAAAGAACAAGACAGATAAAGAGTTATGAAAGCACATTTGAAATTACTATGACAAACCACCTGATATTTGGAATTTGGGGTACAAGTACATCCCCACCTGAATACACCTTATTAGTGTAGGACTCGATATTCATTGGGTATCAGCAGGGCACACCTATAGGAATTTTGGCTGGAGACAAATTCCAGTGTTTGATTACTATGACTGCAACCTTTAAAAATTACTAGAACTTGAAATAAACTATTACCCACACTATTTTTATCACTGAACGGCAACATTACATGGCAGGAGATTATTTACCTGGAATGCTCTCCAACTTTCTACGAAGCTCTTCATTTTCTTGTTGCAATGAAATTACCTCCTGCTCTAGCTCTTGACACCGAGGGCAGTAACCTTCTTCCTCTTCCTCCTCTTCCTCCTCTGGAAGTGTAGAAGATGATGGATGGCCATGAGATTCCGAAGTTGCTGGAGATGTCCATCCACCTAAAGTGTGTACTGGAGAGGCTGAAAGTGGATCCACATCTGCCAAATGGCTAAAATCATTTATTGATGAGGTGTTCTGAGAAGGGAAGCTCCCAGAAAGCAAATAGTTCTGAAGGGAATCAGTAAAAACTCTCAGAAAGGCTGAGGTTTGTTGTTTCTTTTGCATATACTGCATCTCTATGTCTAAAATGTCTGACGTCTGACTATGAACCATTTTCCCGAGCTGACATTGCTCTTGTCTTTCACTATAATTTGGGTTTTCCTGCTTTATACAAGAAATCATAGACTGAGAGTGATTGTTGTCCAGTAGTTTTCCACCACAATTTAAGAGACTTAGAACCCGGCTGCATTGTTGAGCAAAGGCATCCAGAATCATTCGACTCTCTGCAACAAAAGAAAAGATGAATCACAGAAACCTAATGCAAAAGGTTATGCCAGGCAGTAGCAGCTAGATGAATGTACACAACTGTTTACAGTAGCATGCATTTTATTTCTGAACATATTAAAATTATGGTTTCTGCTTTAATACTTCTGCAACACTGTGATTTAAAACAATCCTGGCTCTGTTTCTATTTTGAGAGTGCCCTTGTGCCCTTGCTGTTAATCAGAAATGCATTGTGATGATAGACACTGCTTACTGACATCTTCTTTCAGAAGGATTAAGTCAGGAAAATGGGGAAGAAAATACAAATTACATCCAATTTGCTACAAGCTCAAGTAAGTACTGCCCTGAAAGCCTATTTCAAGCTGCTGGAGGGCATTATCTGTACATATTTGTAGGACTTCGCACCATTCCTTTGTCCTATGCCCAGTTCCTCTCCAACAAGGCTTCCAAGCTTTGTTTTTTCCTTTTTGTCCTTGATGCACTTGCTTGACATTGGGCACAGGACATTACACACAACTGACCCTCAGTTCTATGGACTTTGCTTCTGTTCCTTTTGCTCTTCCAGATATGTCCAGGAACTACTCAGAGTGATAAGGACAAACTCCTTTTGTTAAATCAAGCAAAGGCATCCTACAGGTTTGTGGGCAGGCCAGTATGGCACAGTGGAGAGCAGAGCTCTTCAAGATGCTCTGCATACAATCAGGAAACTCTACATACGGTTGTGCAGCAGTTTCTGGAGACAGCAGCTCAGCTCTGGAAGTAGGATAGGTATGCCGTGCTGCACCTAGTCAGCTTTGCCTCTCATGACAGGAGGTGTCATGTCTCAGGGAGCAATAGCAGCTACCAGCTAAACCTACAGAGTAGGATGGCTCATTTCTGCAATGTCTACACAGCTATCAATATCTATAGCTCAAGCTGCTATAATACTTCCTGGACCCAAATAGAAAATGACCAACATATTTATGATATGACCTGTTAGGCTACCCAGTAAAAATAGTGTCTTTTAAATTGTTTTTACCTTATTCAAAGCTAACTTTCTTTAGGTATCTAAACAGATGTAACTAACATTTTGCATAAGAAAAAAGACTGGTGGGTTAAAGCACTGCCAATTTTGGAGAGCACTTCTCAGGCAGGCTTGACTTTTAGAAAGTGACAAACACATTTACTTTTGAAAAGGTAACCTGATACAGATACATGAGACTAAGCACCCCAGACCTTCATTTACTGTAACTTCATCAGTAGCCTCATCACACTCACAATACATAAAGAACAGAAATGTTCAGAATGCAAGCCTTTAAAGAGGTGGCACTTTTCACAGCACTTCTTCATGATCCACTGAAGATACACTGTCTGGTGGAAAATCTACTTCACACTGAGGTTAGTACAGCTGGCCTGAAGAATATCTGAAACAACACTAATTTGCATTTGTACCATCCTCCAGATCTCTGCAAAGAGGGCAGGGCTGAAGGAGCATACAAATACAAACCTGAGGATGTGATCTCCTGAGGACTTGACTGGAAAAAAAGGAACCTGAGGTGGGCAGAGCAAGCCCAAGCCCAGTGCTGGGTCATGAGGCTTCCTGGAGTCATGCAGGGATTGCCCAGGGACTCCATGGGGAGGACTGGAGTGGCCCTAAGACCACTTCAAGGTTCCTCACCATCAGCCTCCTGTGTTTATGAGGCATATCACATTCCTGTAGATGAGTTCAGACTAACGAGGGCAGATTTCTACAACACATCTTTGATCCACAGCATTATGCAATATCCTCTGTCCACACTATGAATTCCAAAGGGCAGAAATGCACAGGCACTGCTGCCACCTTTGCAAGTGGGTGCTGATGAGGTGCCAGGTGCTCTGCAGCATCCATTACCCACTGCCTCTCCTCTTTTTCTACACTAACCTAAGGCCAGCTGTCTTTAACCCTTACAATCAATGCAAGTGCAAAACAACACAGCAGATGTAATATGAATTAAAAGAACAGAATCCTGTGACATGGCAGCTTTCCAGCTAGATTTGATAAACCAAAAGGAAATCAGGAAATTCAAGCATCACTAACAACCCCAAGATGTGCTTTCTTTGCCTTATTTCTTTCCACATTTCCCCTTTAAAATTATTACAGGATGATATTGACTTTAACTTTGAAATCCTACTACAGAATTCTTTTTTCATTCATTTTAATCCTATAATCTGATTCCAGACCTGAAGTCATCTATACTGTTTGTATTTTAATCATTATTGTCCCTGTTCACAAAACAGTTATGTATTCTTTGCATATCCTCGTTGCATAGGGACAAGATATGAATGAAACAACTGAAAGGGGATAAGACTTATAAGAGATGTTACTCTAATATTATGGTTTATTCTAAAACCAGCCAAAAGTAACCTGACATTCATATTACTAGTTTTGAAGAATACAAAAATATACATTAACATCAGTAAAGTCTAAATTAATTATTAGTTTTTTTTAAATTTAATGCATTAGGCACATTCACTGTGATACTGGTTTAAAATGTAACTGAAATTTTATACAGAAATGACATTATTGATTTAATCTTCAGTATCAGATCTACTACAAAGACACAATAACAGCAATTACTGTTTTTTTTCTTAACTTCAACCCATACTCAAAGACATAAAAATGAGCCATGACAAAGCAGAGCTCATTTGAAAGGCTAACCCAGAGATGCACAAATGCTTTTTTTCTGGGTACTGCTGGACAGCAATAGTGAGGGATGCTCTCAGCACATATTCTGGAAATATCTGTCTCTGTGCAGAAGTAGGTTCTGCTTTGAAGAGACTTCTACATCAGTAATGGTGCACACACCCACAGTCTGAACAACCCTAAATGAGAATGATAATACAGATATTCCTTATGATGGAGAAAAAAATAAAATGTTGCCCATTTAGCACATATTGTAGAAATCGGGATTTCAGCTTTTACAGACTGACTATAATTAGAAATGCAAGCACTCTGCAATGTCTCATCACTTAAGAAATGACAAAAAGTTGTTTTTATGTGATTACTACAGAATAAACACCAATCAATGATTCTTAATTGATTTAATATAACTTATGTATTTTCTGTGAAAGTAGGATTCTATTGAAATCACTGCACTGGACTAAAACAGTGTAAGCAGTTTATTATAGTCTTATTGTGATATTCCTTTTCCTTATTACCTTGCTCACCAACCATGTAATTCTAATGTCTCAGACCCCAGAGTCTTCAGTCTGACAGAACTTCTATCGACTTTAACTAGATGTTTGCCTGGAGGTGGACTTGCTGGATAAGACCCATAAAGTGCTAAGAGAACAGGATTAAACTGCTAAAAGCATAAGTACTCCTAACTAGATTGTTTGAGACTGCAAGCAACCAGAAGATACTATCACATGGCAAATCAGATACCAATTGCCAGATACAGAATTCATCCTTACATTTTTTTCTCATTGACACTAGGGCTAGGGGAGCTATTCAACTGCCAGACTGAAAACAGGGTTTAGTATGAGCGAATGTCTGAAACTCAATCTGATAACTTACACTAACTAATGCATCAGAAAAGATGTCTGGAAAATTTGGCAGGTATAACTTCAGCTTTTCCCACACCTAAGGATCTTTTCAATACTTAGATCAGACAGCTTTATTAATAAGCATTGTGTTGGGTCTCACGGCTCTGGATTCAGGTTGTGGCTTCTCCATAGTTTCCTTTGTATTCTTGGGCAGCTGGTTTAAAAAGTCATCTTTATAAGTATTGAGTGGGTCTGAATACCACACATTCTCCCCTGCCGGGAATGTATTCATTGGTATTTAATTTTCAACAAGACTGTGACGTTCAGGTTCCTTAGCAATTTCAATCATCTCACTCTTCACCTTGCAGTGACTCAGCCCTCTCACCCGATTATTTGTATTTCCTGATTTGTTTATTATAATATTTTTATTAATTGAGATCCCGGGGCAGCAGCCTTGTACCCCTCAAACTGGCCTTTATACAAGCATACAGACTTCATTATATTTTTAGATATGACAGCTGCTGTAAATATCTGTGCTTAGGTCACAAAATTGAGAGCATTTGACACCTCCTATGACTACGCCATGTTTTCTTGGACATTTTGCATGAAGATCATAGAGATGGTCCAGTGGATTACAACTACAAGTGTCTGGCCATTTCAGTACTCATCTGAGAGATCTACTTCCAGATGAGGGCTCGCAGTTTCTAAGGTAAGGTCAAAACACTGATCTTCACCTTCACTGTTCACAGAACAAACTGTTTTTCTGTCTGGGCATAACAGAGCTTTATTAACTGGTCATTTTAAATTGCCATGATTTTGGCACTCCTAACAGGTGTCATCAGCTCTGCTCTTCTTCCTCTGCTTTCCACAAAAGCCCACCCTAAATTTTAAGCTGCACTGTAAGGTCCACATCATGCATTCCTAAGGAAAAGGACTTTCTTTGGTGGATTATGGTACTGTTCAATGCACATACTACCAGAGACAGAGATACACATTGCTTTCATACCAGGAAAATAATCTGGATAGATTAATAAAGAATTGATGTTTTACAGAAGAAAATGGGTATCTGCTGGTGCTTCGAATGAATCCATCTGTGTGGCTCACAGCAGCAACAGCAGAGTAACCTCTAGAGGAGAGAGAAGGATTGTGTTGCAGTGCAGCTTCACATTTCCCATTGTAAGATGACATTTCTTATGCAGGATCTTTCCCTCCATGATGGGATCTCAAGCTAGATTTTTCTTCACCATGGCACTGGCTGGAGAATTCTTGCTTTTCCTCCTTTCCCTAGCCCCTCTTCCTACAATCTGCTGGAGTCTGGAGGTGAGAATGGTCTCTTAGAGAGCAACTGAGGGAAAATCTGATTACCCTTGGGAAGATTTCTAACCATTAGAAAAAGCTGCAAAAATATGGAAGCATTTTTAGTCGTGACTGTGTTTGAGGTGCCCACTTTCAAAAGCAAACTTGGAGATGTGAATCCCAAGGGGCCAGAAATGTCATGCCTGAAGTTTCAGAATCAACTGCATTAAATGTTTAAGTTGCTAGCATAGAGTTAGACATCCCAGGAGTGGTGTTTTACCAGCTATTTGCTCACTGTTGTCTGCACAAGTGAAAAGGTGTCAGCAAAAAGAAGGGTATCTCTGAAACTGAACTTAGGAAGTGGGTGTCCCTACAAAACTGCCCTACAACACTCCAACCCTTTATTCAAGTAAGCACCTGCCAAGTGCTGAGGATGAACTAAGTGGGAAAACTGTACACATCATGGATGGTGACTGCCTTGTGGAGAATGCACATGCAGCTGGATACCTGCTAAGGGAATGATCTGTCCCTCCCTACAACACCCACCACTTGAGATGAACCTCTGGCTAAGAGGGGTCCTGGGCATGTTCCTCTTGCTGCTGTGGGGAGCCCAGAGACCCCACAGGTGCTGGCAAAAGCGCAGGGTGACTGGCATGGAGAACGTGCAAATGCTCTCACTCTCCAGGGGCAAAAACCCAACTCTGCTTCCCCAGAGGTAGCCTGTGCTATTAAATTGGCTCACATATTAGTTAAGAGGATTTCAAGCCTCTGGACAATGGGACTTCTTCACATACATACAGCACTGGGGTCCCAGCTAGCTTCCTGCTCATCTTAGCAGTGCTACAGGTCCCAAGAACAAGGTGCATGGTGTTACTCCATCACCAAGCAGGAAGGATGGGCACATAGCTCAGCAAAACATCCCTGCTTCTGGGATTAAAATACCCAGATCTAAACCTTGCCTATTGCTTTATAGAATCACAGAATGTTTTGGATTGGAAGGGACCTTAAAGTTCTTCTAGTTCCAAACCCCTTGCTGTGGGCAGAGATAACTTCCAGTAGACCAGGTTACTCAAAGACCCATCCAACCTGGCCTTAAACAGAGATGGGGCATCCAGAGCTTCTCTGGGCAACCTGTGCATCATCAGCCTCACAGTAAAAATTTTTTTATGCATATCTAACCTAAATTTCCCATCTTTCAGTTTGAACCCATTACTCCTTGTCCTGTTGCTTCAGTTCCTCCTGAAGGGTCCCTTTACAGCTTCCCTGTGGGCTTTCCTAAGATATTGGAAGGCTTCTCTTACCCAGGCTGAACAGCCCCCACTTTCTCAGCCTGTCTTCATAGGGAGGTACTCCAGTCCCCTTACCAACTTCGTGGGCCACCTCTAGCAACAACTCTTAGCCTCCGGTAAGGACCTGTGCAAAATACCACTTGTACACACTGTAGCAAGTTTCTGGTTTGTTTTCTCCTGTTCTGCTGCTCTCAGCACTTAAACCTGAGCAAAGGGTAAGTTGGAACCCATATAGGAACCTAAAGTAAAGCCTGAATATGTAGTTGAAGGGACAGGGACTTCAAAGAACTTTGATGCATGAATGGCAGTTCCTTCACTATCTCTTTAGCATAGAACTAAATCAAAGACAAGCTCTGAAGCCTGCTCCAGTGCCTGGTTAGCACAATGTACTCAGGAAAAAGAAAGTCCAAACTTCTGCTCATCAAAGCCCAGAGGGCTTTGCTGTGAATATGGCCTCATATATCATCTACCAGACAGCTGAATGTTTTCCATGGCGTAATCTGCTTCTGTAAAGAAATGTAGGTGTCACATTTATCATCAGTATTTTGATTGTGGGCCACAAAGAATACTTAAATACCACCATTTGGGCATTTCATATAAGAAGTAATTTCATGAAGAAAGATGACCTTCTGCCACGGATCACAGAACTATGCCCCAGAGATGTGAATTATCTGGCTAATCTATTCAAGTGTTAAACTTTTTTGGTAAAGTCGAATTATTTGTAACAAGACATGCTAAATTTATCCAGTACAAAGCTACTTCTAAGCAAAAACAGGCATTAAAACATAGCCATATATCCTATTAACTAGCGTATCTCCCTGTTTAGTAAGGAAATGTCATTGCATTTGTTACAAAGGCAAACAGCAACATACCAAAACAGGATCCAATTTTTCTAAATAAATAAATCAATGATGTGTCAAAAATTAACAGATGAGTTAATATACCCGATGTTATCAAAACCAGATGGTGCTTCATAATATTCATCCTGTTCAGTCAAACCCTGAATATATTCTGGACCATCAGTATATAAAATAGGATGCTGCTATTTGTGATGGCAAACAAAAGCAATCATGCCTGCCAAGCACATACTATAACAGGCAGCATTTCAGCTCTGCTAGACAGAAAGTAATTAGAATGCTTTTAATGTCCAAAAGAATGATGCTGATAGGCTGCCACAGATGTGTAGATTTATGAATATTTATATGGTGGTTTATAGCTGACACTTTTATCAGTTGAAGAAGATAAAATATCTGCCTGACTCAAAAGCTTGACAGTCAGGTTAATAAAATCTCATTAAAGAGAATGACCTATGCAATTATATAGGATTTATTGTAATTCATTTTTGATTGTACTCTGCTTAAAGATGCAATTTCCCATTTCCTGATGCCAAATTTAGGTTGCATATCAAGATCTACGTGGTTTTTAACTCCAAGCCATCACTAGAGGAAAGATACGCATTCAGCATCTCGGTATCTCACACCTTTAAAGAAAAAAAAAAATAAAAAATTTGATCTCCTGTTTGTCACTGCATCTTATGAAAACGGTGCAGGCAAGCAGCCGATCTATTTTCTCTGTTAAAATCACCGCCTCTCAATCAGCAGCCTCTCCATTACCGGCAGCTCCTCTGGCTGCCGGCCCCAGCCTGCCGCCCTCCCCGGCGGAGCGGAGCGGGGCTGAGCGGAGCGGAGCGGAGCGCCCGGCCCGGGGCTCCCCCCGTCCGCCCCCGCCCCGCCGCCG